>CAKAKR010038151.1:0-36400 GCA_916700685.1 Adelosebastes latens
GGTTCCCGACCTCCAGGTTGAGAACTACAGTTGTAGAGAAATAACTCAATACAGCTGAGAGAAAGCAAGGTCCAAACTTTATCTTGTTGCTCTCTGACATACACACCAGAATAAAGCAATGCTGCAATTTATGTATGATAAAATGTCATAGAGTTGAAGGGATTAACAGTAACACATCTCTAACTGTAGAAACTGTTGTTGTGTTTCTCCACCTGTGTGACAAGATGAGCTTCTTCATGTTGCCCGCCAACACAAAGTTGTAGAGCCTCCGGCACTGATCCCACTGAAGGAATGTTTCCTGAGCCCTACGCAAACAAAAATGTATGCATACAGTCAGGTAGGAAAAAACACCTGACCAACCCTGTGCATTTTTTAGTCATATCCAGTCCTGGTTCTGTTCATTTGTTTGTCCTTCATTGTACCAACCTGAGGGCGCTGTAACCCTGACAGACGGTGACACAGCAGAGCACTCGGTCCTGGTTGGATCGGTTCTCACCCAGGAACTTACAGACGATGTTTCCCCCCAGACTGAAGCCCACGACCACCAGCAGCGTCTGAGGAAAAGCTTGTTTGATGTGGCTCACCATGGCCGCATACTCCCAGGTACAACCTGAATGGAAGAGAGACACTTTTACAACTGTGTAGAAGTGCTAAATACTTAAAGGGCGGGTCCATTAATATGCCTCCTCGCCAGCAATTTCATATGTTTTCGGGTTGTCCGTCCGATCCATTCTCGTGAACGCGATATCTCAACAACGCCAGGAGGGAATTTCTTCAAATTTGGCACAAATGTCCACTTGGACTCAAGGATGAACTGATTAGATTTTGGTGGTCAAAGGTCAAAGATCAAGGTCACTGTGACCTCACATCTGTCCCATTCTCGTGATATTTCTGGAATGAGCAAAATTTCTTCAAATTTGGCAGAAACATCCACTTAGATTCAAAGATGAACTGATTAGAATTTAGTGGTCAAAGGTTCCTGTGAGCTCACAAAACACATTTGTGGGCCATAACTCAAGAATCCGTATGCTAATTATGACAATTTCACAGAAATGTCTGATAGGATAAAATGATGAAGTGATGACATTTTGGACAGACATGGATGTAAACTACAACTTGACTGGTTGGCGGAGGCGTACGACCGTGAGGCGGTAATTCTAGTTTTAATTTTTTTTTTTTTTTAGGTTTTTATATCATTCTGTAGCTTTCCAGTGGTGTTCCTTATGTATTCAAATCCGAACCGAAGCCGTTATATCGCTCTCTTCAGTGCCACAAGACTACATTCACAAAAACAGTAATTTTACCTTGCAGAACACGGGAGTATATGTATAACACCACTTCAAAAAATACGAACTAAGCCTTTCAGTTATTTCCAAACTTACAGCTAACTTTGACTTATTCATAACCTTATTGATTAGCTTACTGCGGTAACCTACATCACTGCTTTTTGCTAACGGCTGAGTTTCCATGTGAAAAAAACGGAACAGAACTCAGATGGAATCTCCCTTCAAGTTTGACATTCGATAAAAAGTTTCTGAAATACAGTTTTTATTTCTCATTGTGTTTCTGTTTTGCAACTTTGACTGAAACCTGTTTTGTTTCATTTTGATTTGCCTTGTTTTGCTTCCCCTAATTTTACAGTAGTTCTCCTCAATTTAGTGAACCAACATCAAATACGCAATAAAGTGAACTTCCCGATTATGATTTGAACTGTAACATGTGATCAAACCTGTAATCATAAGTCTACCATGAGATGTTTACCGTAGGTGAACATGCGGGGCGAGGTGAGCTCCACGTTGGGGAGGGCTCCCAGGTGGTTGAGGACGGCGCAGCGGTAACCCTGCCGCTGGGAGTGATCCACAAAGGTCCGAATGTAGTTCTTCTCGCTATGGTTACCGATCCCAGGGCAGATTACCATGGTAATGTCATCTGACATACACACACACAAACAAGAAGGAACACAGACAAAGTGGAGTCATGTGTGGGCGTAAAAGTGGATGCTATGTGTGTATGTGTGTGTGTGCGTGTTGATTTAATTGGCTGCTGAGATGCATGGCATTTTCGCTCTTGGGATTTCATTAGTGGCCCTCCTGCTCGAACATACTGTACTGTAGTACGAGCTGCTCGATCCAATCAAAGCACATAAAAGACAGGACAATTATACAATAATCAGTGTTATCTTCATCAAATAATAAGTTCTAAAAGACAGAAGACCAGTAGTTTAAATCCTATACATGCAGTAAATCCAAACCAATATTTTCCACTGACCTCCTGTGCTGTGGTCTCCACGAGCTTCAAACAGGTCAAAGGTCGCCGTGGCCCCGTCCTGCATTGGGAGGAACTTGCGGACACCGCAGGGCGTTGGCGTGTTGACACGTCCCATCTTGCCGTACAGGGCCGTCTGGAGATGTCCGCTTTTACCCCACAACAAGGGAGGAATGTATCTGAAGGGAAGGACGAGCCCCATATTACATATCACAGCTGTAAACTCCACCCTGAAGATGTTTCAGCACAGATTATCACGCTACAGACAGACACACATACCACTCCAACTATAGGAGGAGGCAGACAAATCTACAGGCACCGCCAGTCATATAACTGTCCAGCCCAGCCAGATCAGTTGGATTAAAACTCTGAGCTAGAGAAGATTGCATATTAGTGCTTGACATTTTCATACCACCAAAGCATGTAACTCTAGACACTTTATTCCCATGTACTGTAAATGTGTTAGAAATAACTGGGTCTTAAGTGGGTCTTTGAAATGAGTCCCAAGTTCACAGGATGTACTGTATGAGCAAGTCAACATACAGCTCATCCATGTTCAAGCAGCAAACCTCTGAGACCCACAATAGATCCGTTTTTGTCTTTTTTAGGGGGGTACAGGGGGTCTTTAGGGGGAGATAGCAGGTCAACAGTAGATGTCACATAGAAGTAGTGTACATCATCTGGAAGCTGGAAACCTGAAGATTAATTTGAGATGCAGCTGAGCACTGTGTGTCAAGTTGTTCTAGTCATAAATCAGAAATAAACATGAATGAATGAATTAAAATAAATGTAAAAGTGTATAAGGGTTTAGAACATTATATTAGAAGTATATGATGGCCATCCCCATGCTCTATTATGTCTCATAAGTTGTTGCAGCAATTCTTGGGTTGATACCATTTGTTACACAGATTTGGTGCTAAATATAATCATTTTTTACCACACGAGAATTGATAAAAATTATCAATAATCCCTCCAGAATACCACATTAAGACACCAAGACCTTGAGGAACACCATATAAAAAAGCCATGCTGTGATTTGGAATCAAAAACTTTTGAAATTTGGAGATTTCTGCAAGAATTGTATTTTTTGGTGATCACATGGCGAGCGCTTTCTGTTGTGTAAACTGCTCAGAAACACCCTTATTGTCAATCTAGCTAGGAAAGCCATCCATCCTCTGAATGCTCTAGGTCTCTAGTTTGTGGCTGTAAAGTTTCATGAAGCTGTAATTATCTTAGAGGTCCCCACAGGTCGTTTTATACAGTGAGGTCAAGTTTTAAAAAATGGTCTCACTACAATAAAATGGCTCCTATGGGGACTAACATCATCACACATGAATACAGTTGGGCTCATTGGATCCACAAGAGTCTCAACTTTACAGTGATACCCAATTTATGTAATTACAAGACTGTTTAGGGACCCCAGCGTGCAGAAATATTTAGGGGGTTAAACACATTAATGAGTAGAAAACAAATCCAAGTCGAGTCACAAGTCCAAGGTCATGTCCTTACCAGACTGTTCTAGCTGTTCTATTATTTGCCTTTACGAGAGCTAGTCATTTTATCCACATTATTGATTATTATTTATCAAACATCTCATTGTACAAATATTTTGTAAAAGCACCAATAGTCAACCCTACAACCCCACCGAGTCTCCAGGTCAAGTCTGAGTCATTAATGTCAGTGGTTGTCAGTCTACTTGTAGGTATGTGACGCGTATTCTCAGGTGATCGAGACTCAAATTAGTCATCCAATGTCCCAGTACAAGGTGCAACTTAAGTCTTTAAAACTGTGACTACAGTATATAATAATTAACACTCACTCTTTGGTCAGCAACGGGCAGGATTTGAACAGGTAGCGGCTGAGCGGTGTGTCCTGGTAGATGGTCTCCGGTGGCGATGTGGTGCTCTTCAGGTTCAGACAGCGGACGATGATGTAGAGGACAGTGGCCACCGCCGCCAACTTCACGCCATCAAACATGGCCGGCAGCTCCCGGCCGAAGGTGTTTATGTCCCCGTCCTCGAGGGTGGCCATTGTGGACTCAGGAGAGGACCTAGATACGCACAGCATGTTAGGAAAGCATTCAACATACATGACTTATTAAGAGCTTACAGGGCAGTAGTTTGACTCTGTTAGAATTATCTAATTTGCTGAGATTGAAAGATTAATAATGAAAATAGAATTTTAGAAATTCCTCAGCATGTGTGCTGTAGTTACTCTCTTTAGGGAGCTGATAGCCCTGAACAAATATCTGTACTCTGGTCTCAGTGGGGAAGTTTTTTCTTGTATAAATATTGGCTCTTGACACAAGATATCAGGTATTGGTAGAGGTGGAAGAACTACTCAGATCATGTATTTAAGTAAAAGTAGCAATACTACAGTGTAGAAAATACTCTGTTATAAGTGCAAGTCATGCATTAAAAATGTTCCTTAAGTAAAAGTGCATAAGTACTGGCATTAAAATGTACTTAAAACTACCAAAAGTAAAAGTACTCATAATGCAGATTGGCCCATTTCAGAATATATTATATTATTGAATTATAATTAGTGATGCATTCATGTGTACATCACTTTAATGTTGCAGCTGGTAAATGTGGGGCTAATTTTAATGATTAACAATTAGTTGTCAACTATTAAATTAATCTCCTGCTATTTTGATAACCGATTAATCTCTTTGAGTATTTTTTTAAGAATTGATTCCAGCTTCTTAAATGTGAATATTTTTCTGGTTTCTTTACTCCTCTATGACAGTAAACTGAATTGACATTTGAGGATGTCATCTTGGGCTTTGGGAAATCAACATAAAGCCATCCATCCTCTGAATTCTCTCGGTCTATAGTTTTTGGTTGTAAAGTTTCATGAGGCTGTGATTATCCTAGAGGTCACCACAGGTCATTTTATACAGTGAAGTTCAAGTTTTAAAAAAATGGTCTCACTACAATAATTTATTAATTATTAATTAATTAATATTATTAACCAGCAGAGATGCTCTCTATTGATATACCCACCTAGTTGTGTGACTTTGAAGGAAATAGCAGTGTTTGTGGTCCCTCCCTTTTAGTGTGATGATGCTCACACTCAGAGCTGGAAAACAAACAGTTAATCCTACTTGTTAAAAAAACTTTCTGAAACTTTCTAGTTTCAGTGCCTCAGGAAAAGACAAACACACTAAAAACACACAAAAAACAGCTTATTATTTGCTGATGTGAACAGCAAATAATAAGCTGGTTTTGTTGCATTTATAATGCATGAACGACAAAACCGGAACTTAACAAAAAAAGTAGAATAGGATGTAACAGAATAGAACAAACAGTCAGTTTGTGCAGCTTAAAAAAGACTCACAACAGCAACAAGTGTCCTTTGCTTTAAGTTTTCTTTCACTCTTTTTGTCATTCAGGTAAAACTGTCTCTGAAGAGGGTCAAAGTGAAGCAAAAGAAGGCTTAAACAAACACAAGAACTTTATAGACTTCACATAAAGTACATAGTATTGTTCTTAAAAGTATACAGATAATATTTCCGGTCTTACCATCGCTGTTTTGTGTAGTTTAGTCCTGGTTCTGGTCGGATCCACCCGGAGTTCAGCTGCGTCCCTGAACACACCGTCTGTTTACAGCAGGGGAAGGCAGGACGCATTCAGGTACTCCTAGAAAAGCTCAGATTTCTAGCTATAAAAACAGCCAACATTAAAAATAACTAATTTTAGCTTATTCTTTACATGATATTAGCAGTTTAATTTGCGTCACCTATACAATAAATCAGCTATCATAGTTTATGTGTGAATTAAATCCCCGCTTTCTGAGTCATGAGCTACTTGAGCTTCCGCATTCGTTGAGTGTATTTTTGGAATCCGACAGCACTCGAAGGCAGCATGACAAACAGTGGTGTAGCTTACTTCCTCTTTAACAGACTAATTTACAGTAACTACATGCTGTGGTTCAGTTCAGTCATTGGGCTGATCCATGTCCTCCTGTTGTATAGACATTTTACAATGACACGCAAATGTCACACAAATAGCATGTAGATAGGAAACAACGACATCATTTCACACACTTAAAGTCAACATATAACTGATTAAATTCACATAAACTTACCACCAGATTCTAGTTCTTACACAAATAGTTACTGTAAGAGAGATTAACAACAATAACTTTTTTTTTTTTTTTTTTACAATATTTTTATTGAATTTGACATATACACATATATACATATATACACATACAGACAGACTAACAATATTAATAATTAAATTATACAATGAAATGTTTAGTCAGAATTTCAAAGAAAGAGAGACATAACATTTCATGTATTTCACATATCTAACAAAGAAAACAAAATAGCATGTAGATAGGAAACAATGACATCATTTTACACACTTAAAGTCAACATATGGGGTATATAACTGATTAAGTTCACATTAACTTACCACCAGATACTAGTTCTTACACAAATAGTTACTGTAAGAGAGATTAACAACAATAACAAATTACTTTTTTGGTTATTGTATATTTTTTATTGAATTTTACATATAGACATATATACATATATACACATACAGACAGACTAACCATATTAATAATTAAATTATACAATGAAATGTTTAGTCAGAATTTCAAAGAAAGAGAGACATGACATTTCACATATCTAACAAAGAAAACAAAGAAAATAAAAGATAAGACAAAATAAATAAATACCTCAAAGAAGAAGAACAACAACAAAAACAAAAAAATGTTGTAGACATTTTACAATGACACGAAAAAGGCCACACAAATAGCAGGTAGATAGGAAACAATGACATCATTTCACACACTCACATAAACTTACCACCAGATACTAGTTCTTACACAAATAGTTACTGTAAGAGAGATTAACAACAATAACAGAGGAGTCAGACATTCATTTATTTTGGTATTGTAAGGAAGTTGCATTATTTTGGATTAAAGTTGAAAAGTGGATCTCAGTCTATAAATCAAATTTCTATAGTTGTCCTTTATCTATAATGTTTTGTGATTCAAGGGATGATGAAAAAGGAAAAGACCTGAACAACATCATCATTATGATGGGGAAAGCATTTATATTTAAAGCTATAAAAAGACAGCAATTAAACACTGAACGTTTCAAAATGTTTTTGAAACATCAGTGGGTTCTTGAGAAGGATGTTAATAGAAATAAAGAACAGAATATAATTTTTGAAGGTGGGTGGGATACTTTGAGTCAGGGTGAGGATTGGAGTTAAACAAAATTAACAAATAAATAATGTCGATACAGGTCAACTAAAGGGATGTAAATATGTCCTTTTTTTGTCTGTAAAATAGAATAGATAATTGCGTAAGCGAATGTGTCTAAGTGGATATCTATATGAATGCGCGTGTGGATATAGAAATATGTATATACTGTATGTATATATATCTATATATGAGGTTGGTTGTATGTATATGAATATGAATATGTATGTATATGAATATGAACTTATCTCTTGACACTGCACTATTACAACGGGTAGTACTTTTTTTTCTTTTCTTTTTCTTATGTTTCTTTTTTTTGTTTTATATATGTTGTTGCTGCTGTCTGTATGTCCCTTTACAAGTATGTGTATGTATTCCTTTAACCTTAAATAAATAAAAAACAACAAAAAACAACAAAAAAGCAAAAACAACAACAGATTACTATTTTGGTTATTGTATGTTTAAAGCAGTTTTTAATTCTTATTAACTGGAATTAGGGCAGTAATTAATGTCACTGGAATTAGGGCAGTAATTAAAGTCACTTCAGTTCCCAATGATAAAGTATTTTAACCACTGGAGGGCGCCATCCACTAATGGTAGCCCACATACAGTGTGATGAGTTGTATCCATAGTGACCTAATCAAGCTTTAAATGTATTTTCTTTACTGATAGTTGTGTAGGATCATTCTAAAATTAATTATAGGTTTACTATGATATGTTTATGACATAGTGATACTGTATTTATGAGAAAATATGACATTATAAGTAAACATTTTTACAGACCCATCTCATTGTTTCATAGCATTTTACCCTACAATTACCAAACCACTATTATAATATTTTTAATTTAGTGGGAAGAGTAACTCTGATAACATAGTCTGCAATGAATACTATAATAACAGGGTCCGTCGTTAGTACTTTGATAACATGGTCTGTCATGAATACTTTGATTTCATGGTCTGTATTGAGAAATTTGATAATATGACAATTCATTTATATGATCTGTTATGAGTACAATATGGAGTGTAATGAGTACCTGGATAAGTAGACAAGAGAGTACAAATGTACATATAGCAAAACGACACACTGTACTAAAGATGGAGGTTTGATTATTATTAGTTTATCTTATTTTCATGTTCTGTACTGTACCAAAAACTGAAATAAAGAGTAAATTAAAAAAATACTAATTTAATTAGAATGTGTGAGGAATCACACAATTAAACAACAGTGTAGATAATGAAGTGGATTGGATGATGGAGTGTGTGAGTGGCTTGTGTTGCTGTAGCTTTGTAGTTAAAATACCTATTTTGTTTAAAATATTTATTGATTTTTACTTTATTTCATTTTAGAAATACAGCCACATGTATTTAAAAGAAATCAAGCATTCATTTTAAGTGAAGTTGATGCTTACTCAGAGGAAAAGATGCACAATTAAATGAAGAACATTTGATTTATTTATTTTTAGGGCTGTCAATTGATTAAAATATTTAATCGTGATTAATCGCATGATTGTCCATAGTTCATTGTGATTAATCGCAAATTAATTGCACATTTTTTTATCTGTTCAAAATGTACCTTAAAGGGAGATTTGTCAAGTATTTAATACTCTTATCAACATGGGAGTGGGCCAATATGCTGCTTTATGCAAATGTATGTATATATTTATTATTAGAAATCAATTAACAACACAAAACAATGAATAAATATTGTCCCGAAACCATCACAGGTACTGCATTTAGCATAAAAAATATGCTCAAATCATAACATGGCAAACTGCAGCCCAACAGGCCCAACGAATTAGTTTTAACACATTAGTATTGCGTTAACTTTGACAGCCCTATTTGTTTTATTTTATTAGATTATATTGGCATCCAATCAATCCAGTATTACCTCTGAACATACACCGTATGGTGTCATTAGTCCATAATAAACAAAACAGGCTACACTCTCTACAGTTTATGTTGTTGCAGTCATTTGGTTTGGCCCAATCAGTCCTGAGCAAAAACAGCTGTGTGAACTATGAACGTCACTATGAGGCTTCAGTTGAACTGTAACTTCAGTGCTTCTTCTGAAGAAATAAAGCCACAGGAATGTACTCTCCCCTCCTCGATCATTTTCACTTCTTTATCTATGACGGTGTTTATAATGAACGAATCCTCGCTCGTGTTTCCAGATTGGAAGGCAGAAGTGAAAGAGGGCTTGATCTCATTTCTGTGTCGGAGACAGAAGTGAAAAATTCCCAGTTACAGATTTATGAATCATATGACACGTTTCTCAAGCAGCACTCTCCTTTAGGTAAACCACATTTTCACAAGGTTTGAGTGTGCAGGATTATGCTGAGGATTAGGATCAAACAGGCTTCTGTCACGTTGAAGCTCCATCTAACCATCATTAGCTTCATCCTCTGGTTCAGATTTAGTGAAGGTCAGTCATGAGAAGAAGCTTTGTCTGATAGAAGAAGAGGAATGCTGCCGTTGTGGCGTCTCACCACATTTGACGGCTGCTTCACGTCAACCAGCCCACATTGCACATGACTGTTCTTATGGTTTCATGACTGTACGGATAAAGCAATTTTCTGCCTGTTGAGGCTCACAGTTTAGGGATTTTGCTGACACTCTTTTTCTGAGGCAACCAAGAGGGGTTTAAGTGTCTTTGCTGAAGCACACTTCAACATGATATAAGCTTTGGCATTTTAGGTGATGCTTTAACTACATGATGGGAAAATCTCTCGTATCCCTGCATGTTGCAGTCCACATCAACTTTCCACATTCTCTAAAGCTTTATCAGACATTTATGAGGCTGATGCTGGTTGTTACCCGCTGTTTTTATGACGATCTCAAGCTTGGGTTTGGTAATGTCAGATGTCTCAGGGACAGGAGGAGTGTCCGTCTGGGATGCTCGGAGGTGTATAAAGACATCCTACATACATACAGAGATATGGTTTTAATTCAAAATAGACTGCACAGAGATTAAAGGAAAAGTCTACACACTGCATCTAATGCTTGTTTCATTTAGTTCTTTTTAAAATAAAATAAAAGTTTTTTATTGGATAGAGACCTGACAGGAAATGAGGAGACAGGGCCAAATGAATCTGCTGATAAATGATCTGTTGACCCCCCTCTTTCTCCCACTCTCTCTCCATGTACTATCTAGTTTGATTTGGTAATTTAATTGAGCACACATGTATTTAGGAATAGGCACCATTTAAAGGTGCAGTGTGTAGGATTTGGCGGCATCTAGTGGTGTGGTTGCAGATTGCAACCAACTGAGTAACCCTCCACTCACTCCTCCCTTTCCAAGACTGCGGTAATGTGAGCCACTGAGTGCAAAACCGTGGTAAAACGTCATTCGCCTCGCTCAGAGGCCAGCCTTACTAATAATAACACTACTTTAGGAGCAACGGAAGTCAGACGGCGGCTGGCGGTACCACGGTTTTACACTCTGCGGCTCACGTTACCGCAGTTTCACAAGTGTGTCGGAGAACTACGGTGGCCTTCAGGTAACGTAAAAACGTGAACGTCTCTCTCTAGGGCCAGTGTTTGGTTTGTCCGTTCTGGGCTACTGTAGAAACATGGCGGAGCAACATGGCGGACTCCGTGAAGATAACCCGCTCCCTATGTATAGATATGAAGAGCTCATTTTAAGCTAACGAAAACACAACGATTCTTAGTTTCAGGTGATTATACACTAATGAAAACATACTTATGAATATTATATTCCATTTCTGTTAATAGATCCCCCAAAATGCTACGCACTGTTCTTTTAAAACACATTATAAATGTAAATATTAACAGTCTTAAAAGTAGATTTTAATTCGAGGCCCCTCTATGAGACGGATGCATTAAGATTAGGTTAATGCAGGTGTAACTTTTTTTTTTCTGTCACATGCATACATCAAATTTGACCTCTGACCCCATCCTAAGCATTTAGGAGCAGAAGGCTGCTGTTAAGCTTCCGGGGAGCAACTTGGGGTTCAGTGTTTCGCTCAAGGACACTTCGACATGCAAACAGTAGGAGTCGGGGATCGAACTGCCAACCTTGTGATTAAAGGACGACCCGCTCCACCCTCTGAGCCACAGCCGCCCCCTTTAAGGCCCTCAGCATTCACTTCATTGTGCTTTAGTGGTGCATACAGTATTATCAAAAAAATTAATCCAATTTAACGGCCTTCTTGTCCCCTGATGGCCTGGGGCCCTGGGGGGCAGCTGCCTGCTTTGCCATGTTGGTAATCCAGCCTCAGAGAGGGAGATGGGGAACGACATGCAACAAAAGTCCCCAGCTGGCCTCGAACTGCAGATGTTGCAGGAGAAAACTGTCTTTGATGCATATTATTTAGTTAC
The DNA here is from genome assembly GCA_916700685.1 of Adelosebastes latens. NCBI lineage: Eukaryota > Metazoa > Chordata > Actinopteri > Perciformes > Sebastidae > Adelosebastes > Adelosebastes latens. Next base: position 11,826 of record CAKAKR010038151.1, read on the forward strand.
AGCATACAGTGAATGGATTATATAACATTCCTCCCTGCAGAACAGAAAACATAGTGCAGGTTGATTTGCAGAAAACAGCATTTCATGTCATTCAAATGAGTATAAACCTGCTAAAATTAGACCTTCCACTTTATGCATATCTTAGTAATAGTTCAATAAGCGGAGCTAATTTGTTTTATTACTCATTTCCCATATTATGTGCATAAATAGAAGAAGCTTTTACTGTTATGATACTGCCGCTTTAAATTCCCCAGCATGTCCTCAGTTTGCCTGGATAGGAAATACCTCAAATAACCTTCTGCATTTGCATTCGCTTGGCATTTATAGGACAGACAGAAGAAAACACTTTCCACAAAGAGAAATATGCACTTATTCATTATTATTTGACATTTCTATGTTCCTCATCTCATCAAGTAGGAGTCCTTCAGTTCCGGTCTTACAGTATATTCACCCTCTGTTTGACCTACTGCTCATCAAACTAATGAGTGGGAATATAAGAGGAGCTCGGTATCGCTCCATAAAGCTCAAGATTTAGCTTTGATGTGAAGAGGTCATCTGGGGGAAGGACTTTTCTTTTTTTCTTTTTTTGGTCCAGCATGTGAGAACAAGGGCTATAGGTTTCACACTGCATAGTTTCAAGATCTGCATTTTGATCTAAACGTGCATGAAAACGGAGAGACGAACGAAGCATGGAGATGTGATGAGAGCACACCATCAAAGCTCAGCAGCCTTTTTCTTCTGGATTTGAGCTAGTCGCCAAGCGTGAGACCACTTTAAGCTGCATTTAAATCGCTTTGGCTTGTTACTAGGCTACAGAAGGGTACATTTTACCCTGCCAATCAAAGTGTGTAGAGTTCACCTGGGAATATTGTTGCTGCTCCTGTTAAATCACAGGGAAAGAAATGTAAAGATGAGAGGCAGAAAGACACTTCCCAGGCTATTAATTAGGCAGGTGTCATATCCTCTAAAGTTGACAAACACGTGACTGTTATATTTAGCCTGTTTATGTCCCCTATATTTGGAGCAGAATGAAAAAAATGACAGCTAAATCCTATTCATCCATGCAAGAGGAATGAGGTGAAAGACTGAAAGGGTCTGACATCCATCTCAAACACGCCCATTAAGAACAATTTTTCACCTCACGCCCACTCCCTCCGAGAGCACAAAAATCCAACTCTGACCCACTGCTGGATCTCGGCTCGAGAAACGCCCACAGATGAACCTTTTCCACAATAAAACACTGGCCTTAATCTGCATTTCAGAGGAGGATTTCATGCATGGCGCCATCATGGGAATTTTCCCAGAACTATTTAAGAATAGGCCAACAACACAAGAAGACATTACGGGTTAAAGATGCATTGATGTAACCAGTTTCTGGCCTTTTTGATTAAATTGAGCAGAGTAAACACATACAAAACCAGCTGCAGCAAAAAGTGTGTCCATAAATTCACACACCTTGAGCACATATTTGAGTGTGAGGACTTTTTCATTTGATAGTGATACTGAAAGTGCTTCAATGACCTTATAGCCCCAGGACAGTTTGTCCCAGATGGTAATCCAGCCTTGTGTGAAATGAGGAAATCACATTTTGCGGACCCCCTGACAGAGTGCCACGGACCCCTGGGGGGTCCCTGGACATCACTTTGAGACTCACTGAACTAAAGAAAGAAATGTGTCTTTCTTCTGGATGTTTTCATATTCTTATCACAAAATCACCTTGAAAAAAATACCCCATTACAAGTCAAAGTCCTGCATTTATAATGTTAAACAAGTGCAATTGTTCAAATTTTATGAGCGCACCATGTTTTTCTTACTAACTAAATACAGCTATCAAATAAATGTCTGTATTCACCATGTACCATGTAGCCTACTCTTACACTTACCTATTGCATAATCTATATGCCACCCACCTAGACTTTTTGGCATTGTATAGCCTATATTGTAAGCTATATATTTTACTATCTGGGGTGGGTGGAGGGTGGGGGTGGCTGTGGCTTTTCCCGTTCACATGTTGAAGTGTCCTTGAGAAAGATACTTAACCCCTTACCTAAGATAGTTAACCCACTTAAATGAGTATTTAGATTAGATCCTGATGGGCAGGTTGTACCTTGCATGGCAGCCTCTGCCATCAGTGTATGAATGTGTGTGTGACTGGGTGAATGAATGCTGACATGTAGGCTAATGTATAAAGCACAAGTGGTCGGAAGACTATAAAAGCTATATAAATGCAAGTCCATTTACCATTCCAAGTCCATTCCCTCTACACTGTAGTGAAGTAGGCCAGTTTAACGGTCCCATATTGTAAAAAGTGAGATTTTTTAGGTCTTTTACATTATAATGCAGGTTTAAGTGCTATATAAATACTGTTAAACTATCAAAACGCTCAATATACGGAGAAATACACACAGCCCGTATTTAGAAATTGCGCGTTTGAAACAAGCCGTTAGGATTTCTGTCCATTTGTGATGTCACAAATATACACTATTTAGACCCTTTACGCAGTTTTAAACGTAAACATTCTAAATGTGTCCCAGTTTATTTCCTGCTGCAGTGTATGTAAATAACATCAGCTGACAGGAAGTAAACAAGGACTCAAGCTGTTGCCTATCAACACAATTCCGTTACAATGCACTAAAACGGAGCGTTTCAGACAGAGGGTGAATACAGGTATATTCAGGCACACAGTATGAGGAAAATAATGTTTTTTTTTTAACATTACAGTATGTAAACATGATCTAATTGGGTTTATATATATAGCACTTTTACAGACCTGATTGCTTTTATACTGCTTTTACTCTGTTAATCATTCTGCTGCACCATCGCACTTTGTTCACTGTGTTATTTTCTATGTTTGTGACTGTTTTTGTTTGTCTGTGTTTGCACCTTGGTCCGCGAGCAACGACATTTCGTTTTAACCGTGTACTTTGTATGTGGAAAAATGACAATAAAGTTAAACTTGAAAACTTGAAAACTTTAAGTAATAGAAACACAAAATACAAGTATGAACCTGAAAATGTGCATGATGTGGGACCTGATATGGGTCACAGGTTAAATATGGCAGCAACTGCCAAAATTGGGGAGCAATTATTTTCCTCTCAGTTGGTTTTATATTAAAGATCTTAATCAAGACCTTTTAATTAAATGCAGCAACATTAGCTATCAACTGCTTCTTTTGTTTCCAGGGTGATTAACTGCCCTCAGTGGGTGTTGTGTTTTTTTTGGTCACTTGGCAGCGGGAAGGGGGCGGAGCTACAATTAGAGAGCCGGGCTGTGATTGGCTGAGAGCTGAGGCGCGTGTGCTCCTGCTCTCCGCCTGCTGCTGTTGCTGCTCCGGGAGTTCATCAGAGTGGAGCCGCACAACGAGCTCGAGCCACTGAAGCACCAACGTCCCACAGCGCCCCGCTGTCCTCCTGTTGTCCCTTTAAACTAGTTAAATAACGAACTACAACTGACTGAAACAGCAGCCATGAAGCAGCAGACACGTTTCGTGCTTTGTCTGCAACTTTTAACAGCTTGTGTGGTGTTTGGAGTGAACGGTAAGTTGAACTCTGTTTGTTTGTGTTTACAGTTCAAACCGTCAACCGTTAATAACGGACCGTTACTGACCGTTACTTACCGTTGAGGAGTTGCTGTGTCAGTTGTACGTTAAAGTTGCTCTTTCTCCGAGTCTTTTTCTCTGTCTTTTTATAAACTACTCAGTGGAAATGTAGTCGTTCATTTGCTTGTTGTTTTTTTATTGTGTGTGTTTGGTATGTGATGAAGTGGCACCGTCAATTCATCACCAAAGTAACGGAGCAGTGGTCATTTAGTATTTAGTAGTAGTGATGGGAATTCCGGCTCTTTTTAGTGATCCAGATCATTTGACCAGCTCACCAAGAAGATCCGGCTCTTTCGGCTCCCAAACATCTCTTCATTTTACCACTTCTGCCTTTTATAATTCAGCCAAATTTAGCACTGTTTTGACTTATGATTAGTATGTGTGCACATATATCACTTAAATTATTCGATTTAATTATACTAATCCTTATAATTTCTAGAATACCATAATTTTACATGCTGCTTCATTTCCGCACACCACACTCCTCTCTCTTTCTCTCCCTCCTGCTCTGTGCCAAGCCCCCAGGAAGCGCGCTGGTCGCCGATCTGGACTTTCGTAGTGACCAAACGGCGGTACTGCAACTTCCGTGTCCGTCACGTGATGTCGTTGGGCCCAAAAATACTTTTTCCTATAGACTTACATTGGGAAAGAGACGTCTGTAACTCAGCGGATACATTTTTTTGAGGTGAATCAACTCCCCAGTACGAACACTCCAATAGCCCTTATTTAAAAAATTTAGTTTTTAAAGTTGTAAAATGCACTAATAGCTGAATCCAAAGTTATTTCCCTTCCTCCGTTCATGTGAGTGAGACCCAGACCGTGACGCTTGGACCCCGTGACCGAGTCATGTGACCGAGCGGACGCTACTGCGCATGTCCCAGTTGCCCATGGTCCGCCAAGATACGGGTACTTTTCCATACGGAAGTCGAGAGTTGCTCTGCGCCAATGAGCAACTCTCATAGGATTGACCGGGACCCCGCCTCCAACGCTGTATCCAGTTCTCTTAATAAATCCATGCTCCCTCCTGCTCTGTATCTAAAAACCATCAGCCCGCCGCGCACCCCCGCCCCTCCCTGCTTGATGGTATGATCCATGTCTGTCATCACCTGATTGGTCGCACGGACGTCAATAACACTACATTCAGTCACAGTCAGTGCATGAAGTGCCCGTGGCGCGGAGAAGATCATCCTATCATTCTGCCTTGAGTTAATAAAAAAAAATTAAAAAAAATTAAAAAACGTCTCTCAGACGGGAGCCGGCTCCCATCGTTCACTTAAAAGAGCCGGCTCTTTGAGCTGACTCGTTCGCGACCGACACATCACTATCTAGTAGGTGCACAAGTTCAAGCTATCCTCGATTTGAATGAGTATGACAGGACTGAGTGTGGGAATGTGGGAGAAGTAGTGAGACATTATTTGGCTCTGAAACTGCCAGATTAGGCAGTTGAATTTTCAGAGATATTTCATAATTTAAGAAGAATAATGGCCAATGGCATGCCATGAATGTGTGTATGTGTATAATTTGTATTTAGACAGGTGCATATGAACACTTTTTCAGTTGAAATTGGTGCAAATTTACTTGTAGGTGTAAGATGGGGTTTAATTGCTGATATATCAGGCAGTTATTGGACTTAATTAACCAAGAATTTAATTTCCTGCTAATGTGATGGATATTCACCTCTCCACAGTTGCACTAAATCACACAGTGACTTTTATTCAGGGTTTGTATTAGGGGTTGGGAAAAAAAATCGCTTCACTTATGTATCGCGATTTTGTAGAGCACCCATATACTGACATTTATGTTAAATGCATTAAAATGGTCCCGATGGAGCTGACCATGGATGTATAAAGAGGACGGAGCTGATGGGAGAGCTAGAGACGGACTTGGCGAAGTTAGCGGAAGTATACATATGTGACAACGTCTGATTTTCAAAATAAGGTGTTAACAAAGGGTACTGCACATACAAAATAAAATATATATGGAAATTATAATACTTTAAAATTGCAATACATATCGAATCGGCACCCAAGTATCGTGATAGTATCGAATGGGGAGCTAGGTGTATCGTCCCCGCCCTACTATTTTCTGACATTTAATAGACAAAACAACTAATTAGTTAATCAAGAAAATAATCAATAGATTCATTGATAATGAAAACAATGGAGGCAGCCCCAGCTCAGTGTTGAGTGTTTGTGTAGCTCTTACCATCTGCCCGTATTGGGTCTTGTCTTCATAATTTAAGAAGAAGAATCATTTGGAGCTGATAATGTAGGTTTTGTAACCAGACATTCTTGTTATGTCTGAATGTATGGTTGCAGAAGTAAAACCTTGGGGCTATTTTTGTGTGCAGAGTGTCCCTTTTTTAAGAAGCAGGACACATACAGGCTGGCTATTATACTTGTCCAGTGTTAACATCATGCCATTGGCAGTTGGCTTTGTTTGCATTTCCATGCATCAAACACATGTAGGGCAGTGGACAAAGGGTAAAAAAAAAAACGCCCTGATTCTCCTGCCTTCATTTTCTGCTCAGGAACAAAGCATCACATGTCACTCACGTTTTTTTCTTGGTGTGATGATGTATTTTCCAAATATAAAAAATGTTCCATTTAGAGCTTTTTTTTTTTGCACATTGACAAAGCAGAATTCATGACTTGGGTTGGTGCTGTGTAAATGACAGGTTGTGTATTTCTTCTGATGGACTTTGGACTTTTTGAGTTGGGAAACAGTCAACATGTAATGCCTCATGGATCAATGTTCACAACCAGTGGTCAGGGATCTTTTAAATCTTTCAGAGATTTATTTGAAAATGTGAAGGAAAGTGTATAAAATACTTGCTCAAAATCATTTTATTGAATCCGTATGCAGCATTAAATCTGCCTACGAAACCTTTTTACATACCGTAATTTGTTGTATTCTTTATTTGGATCCCCACCTACAAGAAAACAAGCATCAATTTAAAATCACACAGTATCAATATAATTAGAAATTTGCAAATATAAAGATCAGAATATAAGTGAAATGACTTAAACTTACATACAGTCCCTTAAGTTGTTTAAAGAAACACAGCCGTTGTTAAGACCCTATAGTTTACAAAACAATAAATATTGCATTTCACAGTATGCGTGCACATTGTTTCAAATGCTTGTGTTGATCCACTATGTTGACAAACACAGCAGGCTGTAGATGCCAGCATGTGACTTCATTAGGGGATGAGAGGAGATTTTCTCAATTTGGAGATTAACGCAGGTGCTTAACTTGAAACCAGGTTACAGAATGAAATATATTTTTTTACAGATACCCAAGAACTGTTCTGCTAAACTTAGATCTGGACTATATAGCTATATATATACCTTATATAGACCTGCGTGACCAAGAGGCTGCTAAATTTTCCCCGGTGCATCACTTACATAAATGTTTAATATGCTTATTTTTGTGTGAATTGAAAGTGAAACAGTATGAAGTGAAGCGTACACATCCCAACATGTTTGCTCCTGGAGGCTCAGGGACAGGACAGCCATAGAGAATAGGTGTGGTTGCACTGACCACAGCGTTGAGTCACTTTTCCGGATGCAGCCGCCAGCACAGGCATGCCAGTGAACTTCCACCCACGACAGCGCTCGCTTAGACCTCTCCACACTGTCAGGGAGTGGGGGGGACGGGACTTGTTGCTGCTGTGTTATGCAAAATGTTTACAGGGCAGTATAAGAGCTGAGGGAACAGTTTTTCCCTCTGTGTTTTACCTGATTAGGCTCAATTCAGCAGGTTGTAGCTTACTTGTCCTATCTGTTTGCTGCTGAGGGGAGAGAAGTGGAAAATGGTGTTCTGTGTCGGGGCTGAGGCAGTCTTTTCTCACAACAAGACCACTTAGGGCAACGGAGTGAACCAGGGCTAAATATAGCCAGACGCTGGGCCAATGGCGTGCCATGAATGTGTGTATGTGTATAATTTGTATTTAGACAGGTGCATTTGAACACTTTTTCAGTTGAAATTGGTGCAAATTTACTTGTAGGTGTAAGATAGGGTTTAATTGCTGATATATCAGGCAGTTAATGGTCTTAATTAACCAGGAATTTAATTTCCTGCTAATGTGATGGATGTTCACCTCTCCACAGTTGCACTAAATCATACAGTGACTTTTATTCAGGGTTTATATTAGGAAAGGTTTATTTAGGGAAAATAAAATCGATTCACCTATGTATCGCTATTTTGTAGAGCACCCATATACTGACATTTATGTTAAATGCATTCAAACGGTCCCGATGGAGCTGACCATGGATGTATAAAGAGGACAGAGCTGACGGGAGAGCTAGAGACGGACTTGGCGAAGTTAGCAGAAGTATACACAACGTCTGGTTTTCAAAATAAGGTGTTAACAAAGGGTAGTGTATATACAAAATGCATATATGGAAATAATAATACTTAAAAATCGCAATACATATCGAATCGGCACCCAAGTATCGTGATAGTATCGAATAGGGAGATATGTGTATCGTCCCCGCCCTACTATTTTCTGACATTTAATAGACAAAACAACTAATCAGTTAATCAAGAAAATAATCAATAGATTCATTGATAATGAAAACAATGGAGGCAGCCCCAGCCCAGTGTTGAGTGTTTGTGGAGCTCTTACCATCTGCCCGTATTGGGTCTTGTCTTCAGGCTGCTGTCTTCTTCAGCACTGATGACTTTATCATTACTTTTCCCACCAAATCCCCCAGGACACGACAGGCTCTTTTTCTTCCATTTGAATTTTGAATAGCTTCCTTAATAAATGTTTCATTGCAATATGGAGTGTCTTCTAATTTGGGCCACTTTATTAGTGTCTGTCGCCCCATTTTCCAATCTGCCATGTTGAATATTTTACACGCTGTCATGTGAGCTTAAAAATGAGCCAAGAACAAAGTTGAATCCAAGAGCAAGAAATGTTTACACAAAATCTTTGTGTTCATATGATCAGAGACACTTAAGTGTTGAAATATAGACACAACTAGGGCTGGGCGATATGAAAAAAGTCTTCTGTCCCGATATAGGTCATTTCATATCTCTATAATGATATATATCGCAACATATCATGTTTTCTGGTAAGTCAATAAATAAATATATGTATAAATATAAACATATCTATATGAAATGGTAAAGCCTATTTTCTGTATACTCCTGTGTGAATTAAATACTTGACAAATGAAAAGTACTGAGTATTTTCTCATTTTAAGAACTTGAGTGCAAAATAAACATAACAGATTTAAAGGTCAAGTGTGTCGGATCTTGCGGTATCTAGCGGTGAGGTGAGATTACAACCAACTGCAGCTTCTCCCGTGTGCCAAGCGTGTTGGAGAGCTACGGTGGCCAACGCAAAAACGGCAATGGCCCTATCTAGAGCCACCTGGAGCAGAGCCTGTGCTTAAAGTGTGCGTGTACGTGGGAAGTGAGTGGGTAAGCGAGAGAGAGAGCGGCTGCGACGGCAGCGAGTAACGTTATCAACTGCGGCCCAAGCAGGAAAAGTTAACAGAGTTTGGTTTGTCCGTTCTGGGCTACTGTAGAAACATGGCGGACCTGGAGAGGGGACCTGCTCCTTATGTAGATATAAACGGATCGTTCTAAGGTAACAAAAACACAACGATTCTTATTTTCAGGTGATTATACACTTATGAAAACATACTTATTAATATTATATTCCATTTCTGCCAACGGATCCCCCTAAATGTTACACACTCGTCCTTTATGTGAAATTATAGGAAAATAATAAATAAATATAGGCCTAGCCTATATCGTGATAGAAACGATATAGAAAAATATATCCGATAGACATTTCTATATTGTTTTGACGATATGTATTGTCATATTACCCAGCCCTAGGTACAACTCCATTCAGTTTAGACAGTTGTTGTGACACTACTCCAGCTCTACTTCAGTTACAGCACATCAGAGAAGAGCTTGTTGTTTGGTTGAAGGTGCGTGACGCCTGTGTGTATTTTTAGTGGCTGGCCCTTGTTGTTTTATTTTTTTGGAGCAACGGCAGATGGCCGTGTTGCTTTGGAGTAGCGCTTGCAGATTACTGAAAGCTCACCTGCAGCTGGAGTCCTGTTGATCTTAATATTGAAGAGACAGGTTATTTAAGGACTCGGGTAGGCCTGCCCTTGATAAATCCACTTCCTGTTACACATGCCCCTCTCCTTTTGTCTCCAGCACTCAGTAAGTGGCAGGTCTTTAGACTAGATGAGCACTCTACAGGTCTTGAGCCTTCTTATTATGCTTCAGCACATCCTTAACAGTTTTTACAAGGGCTGGACGTGAGAGACGCAGGCCTCTCTCTTTTTCTTTCTGGAACACTGAGTTCCCACACTCTTGCCTGCCAGCCTATACGCTCCAGCATGCCAGTGTGTGCGTGACAGAGCAGAGGGCAGAACATTTACTGTTTTCAGGCCTCAGGACACATCAGATATGAGCACTGACGTAACCACACTCACATATAATTCACATGTTCATTCACATGTATGCAGCCCCTACACAACCACCAGGTTTGGAGCATGTTGAATTTTTTGCTTTAACTCCTTCAAAGCCGTCTTAAACTGTCTCAGCGTATTATTGTTTTGTGTACTACTGATTTATTCCACGTCATCTTTGATAACTCTTAAGTAATTCAGATGAAAGAGATTTTAGCCCATGGCTGCGCACTGTGTGTATTTCCCTAACACGGCAAATTAGCTTTGTCAGTGAACCCTCTCTAAAACACTGCAGCCCCCAGAAATGATTTTGTCTCGCATCAAACTGATCAAGACTCGCCTGCTCACTTATGTCAAGGCGATTTTTATCCAAAATGCTATTTATGTCCAAAACCAGTCGCTGTTTCTCTGATATCGCTGCAGTATCTGTCCTCAAACAGTCCACCCCCACCCTTATGTCCTGAAATGACTCCCTCGTCTTCATCCTCATTCATGGCGCAGAGCCCTTAAATTACTTCCTAGAGACGGTTTTATCACACAGTCCTGTGGTGTTTTCTCTCTTGTTGTGATGTCTGCCTACTTAGCCTTCTAAAAGGGTCATGTTTCCTTTCTGTCTATTCACCTGGGCTCTAATAAGGTCAAAGGTCAAGTTTGTTGACTCCGATTGCAGGTTGATCCTCTCATCAGCAGCCGATTAGCTGGGGACTCCTTCGTCTGTGACGCTCCGACAGGAAACATGTGCACCATGTTTTGTGCTGCCGCTCATTTGTTTCAAAGAAGTAAACACAAAGCTTGTCATGGTCACTCACTCATGCCAGACCCAGCCGCCTGAAGCAAAACGCCAGATATGAGGCTGGTTTCCTGAGAGCTCTTTTTAGCCAAGTTTGCAATACAGAGGTGAAAATAGTTCAATAATTAGGTCAGTACAAGCTTGCTTTATTGATACATCAAGTAGTTACTGTCATCAGAGCATAACAGATAACAGATAAGCTATACAAATAGGCTACCTAAATTCTGTTTGATAACTGACTTTCTTTTAGGATATTTGGTATCTTTTGACATGCTTGCATAAAACAAAATATTGATAAATGCACTGACATGAACATCACAAACAAATGTCAAGTTATGTAACTTGTAAAACACAATGCACAAATAAATGTAGAGTGACTTATATCTGTAAATCTGTATCTGTGCCTCTGATTTACAACTCGGATATCATCATTTGTACATCAACTTAGCATTTTTCAAAGGCAATATATTTCTGAATCTCCACTTACTTTTGAGACTCTCAATGCACAAATAAATTTAGAGTGATTTCTACCTGTAAATCTCTATCTGAGGCTCAAGCTTTTGCAGGATCACATAGGCTACACCTTCTTTTTTGACGGGTCTCATTGGGGAATGAATCATTATGCGATTCTTGCTCTTAACTGCTCCGTGTTTTTTTGTCTGGTATTTGAACCTCATTCTCGGGCTGAGGCATCATGGGAAAGGCACAGACCATGACTCATAAGGAGTGAGAAATGCACAATGCCCTTTGGAAATGGCTTGTCCTGCCAAACATAACTGCACATACCTTTCTAATCTGTCACTGTGGTGAGGACAAAGTGGGGCACCATGTTGGGTAGCACTGCTGTAATTTTGACAAATGTATTAAATGTGTTTTTATTGCATTATTAAATGCTGCAAAATAGATGTTTTTGTGGCTGTAAATTCAGATGAGTCATAGTCTTTAGCAGTTATTACAATTCATATATCAGTGTGTTTACATAATGAAAACAACTGTTTTTGGAATTCAGTCCATGTTTACGGGTCCACGCCCTCATTTACTAGAATATCAAGATGACATTAACATGCTGAGGCTTGTTTTCATTGTGGTTCTTGTAATAAAGGAGTCTCTACTTCAGCAACAACTTTCCTCAGGCACATGCAGCCTGAAGTGGGTTACTATAGACTGGACAAACAGTTTGTGCCCATACTTGATGTATTTTTGGATAGTTTTCCTTATATAGGCAGCTGCTGCAGTTTAAAGGGACGATTTGTCCAAATAACACAAAAGCATTTGTCACTTACATCTCGTGGTATCTAACCATGCAGATAGTTTCTTTGTCCAGGTTATTATATGTACATCCCTGAGATTTTTCTGTTGCCTCCAAAACACAATGGAGGTGATTACAGCATTTAAAAATGGCGATTTGAAAAATTCAACAGCAACATTTCTGTTTCTGTCCACAGTTTTCATGGGCACAATATCTTGAGTAGAAAGTACTTCCAATGAAAACTGTTGGAAACTGATATGTTACTATTGAATTTTGAAAATGTAATTTTCTAATGAAGTGAGCACCACAAACGAAATTTCATTCGTTTGTACTGTATTGGGGTGGAGGTAGAAATGCAGGGTTTAACGTTAATGTTTTCACTTGCCTGAAGTCAATTTTTACTTGCCCCTATACAAATTGTTTTATTTATAAGCGGTTGTCAAATAACAAAAAAGACCTAAGTTAATTGTCATGTTTAGTCTTGTCATGTAAATGAATCTGGAATTTTGCCCACGTCCTCTAACGCCAACTAAACTCCTGTTTCCAGGATAATTGAAATGTTTTTAAAAACTTTGTCTTTACCCGCCACCAATTTGCCCAATCGGTACTGTGCATGTGCAACTCTCAACAGAGATGAGAAGGAAGCGAGATGACTCACTCCGTAGTTACTTCCATCACCAGCTCTGGAAAAAACAAGTGAGTTGATAGATTTACTAGCCCAAAATGGTATTGCACTTGCCCCGGGCAAATGTGCAATCCTTAATGTTGAGCCCTGAAATGTCAGAGATGAACATCCCATAACCTGAGCACATAGCCTAAAAGCAAAATTCTCTACAAGGCTAGTTATCACTAGAGGTTAGTTTGGTCTCTGACCCTTTAAATTGTGGTGTGTCAGTTTGAATAATTTAAATCAAAACCTATTTTTCTGCAGTGATTTCTCAATAAACTAAACTGAAACTGCAGTCACAGATTTCTCTTGTAATATTATATTATTATATCCTGCTACTCTGAAACTGTATTCCTCTGTCAGCTGAAGATAATGAGGATGAACAAGTCTCTGTTTCCTCTGAATCAACACTTGATGTGAGGTGGAAACCACATAACTGCATATTTTCTCTAAGTGGTTGAATTCAAAGTCATTTTTTTAGTTTTAGTTTTAGTGTGTGTCCTGACCCTTCTGCAAAGCAAAACCTGTTGAAATCCCATCGTATTCCAAATATACTGAATAGGGGAAAGAAATAAACACCCTTTTCTTCATCACATGTGGTTTTATGGATGGGGGTTTTACAGACAGTGGCATCTCTGGAGATTTTCAAGGAGGCTCTGGTGGTTTAACCACTGTCTCTTTGCTAACCACCTTGACTAATACGTCACTAATTTAATTTCCTCAATAAAACCCCCGGCTAAATTACCCTTCAGACCACAAGCATCAATTACAGAGACAGTTAAATGACGTAGGGTGACTCTCTTATTTCCTATTTCTTGATTTTTTTAAGTTCATCAGTCATACTGTTCCATTAAAGTGTTCTTGGAAGGTCATCTATTCAGCATTGTTATTTCTTATCCTTAAGAGGGTTTCCTGAAGGGAGCTGCCTGCCAGTGTAGGAAGGGAGGCTGTGTTCCTTCCTTCCCAAAGATAAACAGGCAGCAACTTTTGGATAAGGATGTGTTGGCAGTGCCAACCAAGTCTGTTGCCCAACAGTCCCACGAGATGTGAACGCACTTGAAGGCCATGACACTGGATACAGCACTGATAACACTGGACATCCATGGGAAGCGCAGTCCCGTAGATAAACGGCCAGACAGGATGTTGGCAGTGGATCTCTTTCATTTCTCATTCTCCCTTCTCTCTCAGTGAACATGATGCAAATTCCAGCCTACATATCCTTGATTGCTAATGGATAATACAGAGAGTCCAGATTTTGTACATCAGAGGTTAAGATAGAACTGCAATTTACAAACTACAGTATTTTCATAGAATTTGTTTTTGAATCCTTTGTCTCTGAAGATCAGCTAGTTAGTCTTTCCACAGTGGAGTTCGTACTGTGGCGTTTTTTATCGCGAGGGATCACCTCGCTTCTCAGCATTGGACCCTTGATGGGCTGCCACTAGACACAAGGCACTAGGCACCTGATTGGACGAACGCTTTCCCTCATGGGCTGCTGCTCCCAGCATTCACACTGGAACCAACTCGTTTGGAAACTTTCTTCTCCTATATCACGAAAATAGTTCAGCGAAGTGTGTTTCTGAAAACATTTTCTGCGAGAAATAAGCCATGCCGTTCTCTGTCTTTATTTTTGGATCGATAATTGAAGTTTCTCAGATGTTCCAGAGGCAGCGAGTCGCGCCGGATGCCCCTGATTTCCATAAAGTACCCTAGACCTCAACTTTATGCAAATGAGGAGCGGCCAACGTGACGCCCCGTCTCTCGAATAGTGCCGCCTTGCTACCAGAATGCATTGCACGGCTGCTTACATAGACAATGAATTGGAAGCGTGGAAAGGAAGGAGGCTGTGGACATGTACCATCAGGGTACTCTCATCCTTGAGTGTTTTCAAGAACAGGAAAAGATGTGTGTGTAGTTTGGGTTTAGAAAGATGGAGAGGACACAGCGATACACAGGAAGTTAGAAATCTATTCAAAATGCCATTTTCAGTCCGTGTCCTCTGTGAATTACACCCTCAGCGGGACTAAAACACCACTTTTCTTTCCTGTAGAAGTCTAAAAAAATATTTATCTACTCCCACGAGTCTACTTAGTTTGAGGTGGGAAGAGGTACCCTGCTGAAACTCTGAAAGAAAAACGGGGTCAGAGCTCTTTTTTAGCCTCTATGGCAGGCACTGTGGTGCTTCAACCACCAATTTCACACTTGGGGTCCAACCTCAATTTCCTTAACAATTATCTAAATGATACGTGTTAACTGTCTTCACGGGTGTTAAAAGCTCCCAATTATTCACTTCCTCCATAATCTGTAAGTGTCTAACCAGAGTATAATTGAAACTATCACTTCCAAAATGCCATGTGCTGTATCTATATTGAGAAAAATACTTGTTTATTGTTCAATATGTTGTGTGTGTATAAGGGCTGTCAATCGATTATAATATTTAATTTTATGATTGGCCATAGTTAATCCCGATGAATTGCAAATTAATTGCACATTTTTTATCTGTTTAAAATGTATTGTCAAGTATTTAATACTCTCTTATCAACATGGGAGTGGGCAAATATGCTTTCTTTATGGAAATGTATGTATATATTTGTTATTTGATATCAATTAACAACATAAAAAAATGACAAATATTGTCCAGAAACCCTCACAGGTACTGCATTTAGCATAAAAAATATGCTCAAATCATAACATGGCAAATTCAAGCCCAACCGGCAACAACAGCTGTCAGTGTGTCAGTGTGCTGACTTGACTATGACTTGCCTGTTGGGCCTGTTGGGCTACTGTTGCCTGTTGATGCCTGTTGAGCTAATATGACTTGCCCCAAACTGCATGTGATTATCATAAAGTGGGCATGTCTGTAAAGGGGAGACTCGTGAGTACCCATAGAACCCATTTTCATTCACATATCTTGAGGTCAGAGGTCAAGGGACCCCTTTGAAAATGGCCATGCCAGTTTTTCCTCGCATAAATTTGGAGCATTATTTAACCTCCTTCGCCACAAGCTAGTATGACATGGTTGGTACCGATGGATTCCTTAGGTTTTTCTAGTTTTATATGATGCCAGTATCATCACTTCACTCTAGTTTTAAAACAGAGCCTGCTGCAACCTAAAAAACGCTAGGCTACCTCACTCATGTATCATACTTAATTTCCAATTTTTGCAGTTCATTATTTCAATGTTGTCATAGATTCCAAAGGGCAGAAATCTCCTTTTGGAATAAAACTATTTGTAAATCAGAGCTCATTTAGCCTTCAGGCTTTTGGAAACCACTACACGCCTCCTGATTCCTTTTTTTCTCCACACCCACTGCGAGCTGACACAATTTCCCTCGTGCCCAGAGAGCTGCCAGATTGTCAGGTTCAGGCCAGGCGGCAGTGATGCTGGTGGAAGCATCCAGTGTTTGTGTTGTGTTTATAGTGTCGTGATGGCTTACTCAGCTGTTCAGACCATCACATCCAACCTGCAGTAGCTGTTTACTCTTTATTCAGCAGCACAACAAAAGAATGGAGTGAAAGATTTAATAATGTCAGAAAACATGATTTTAGCTGATACTCTTTCAGAACATGTTTTGCTCTTTCTTCTTGAAAACTTAGACTGGTATATAATAAACTGTTTTTAATGGCAGAAACTGCACAAGGAACAAAACTTGCAGTATAAACGTGCATAATGCCAAAACTGCTCACAAGTCCCAACTGTTGCTTCCTGTCCTAAAATAAGGGTCTAAATTTGCTTGATTTTTTTTTTTCTTCTGTTCAATTTTGTTTTACGAGTAGCTGTAACCGTTACTCACTCTTTAAACCAAACAAACATCTTATCAGTCATCATGAGTCTTTAAGCCAAAGTCACACCCAACATCTGTCTATGATTGCAGTAGGGACAATATGAAAATGGGTGGGGACACAATAATTTAAATTCTTACGAGTTACTTTCTGTGTTTGCGAAGTTAATGAGGTTCTGTGGATTGAAAACGAGCATTGTTTTCACCAGATCAATTTCTTTTAACTTTTGGAAATCCCCCTCCACTCTCTCTCTCTTTCTCTACAGGTGATTACTGTGAGGTGAATGTGTGCAGTAATGGTGGCACCTGTGTGACCGGAGCAGGAGCTCCATTCATCTGTATCTGCCCTGATGGCTTCTCTGGAGAAACCTGCAATGAGACGGAGACTGGTAAGCCAATCCTCAAAGGTCAAAACAGGTCTCACATCTGAGGGTTTTGTTTTCCAGTTTGTTGGTTAGACAATGACAATACAGACAAATAAATCATGTACTGGTGCTTTGTATGATCTGGTTAGAAAATTAGTGACTTGTAGCAGCTCTAAAGCTAAATAGTCAGTCTTTTTAAATGAGAGCAGATTGACAAAACGTCAATCCGTAAGATTTCAGTCTTGATTGATTTGGCAACACTCTGTTTAATGGTGGTAACAACAAATGTGGTTTAATAGGTCCCAGAATGCTGGGGGCAGCAAAACAAACAATTGTGGTTTTAATAAAGAATTCAGGAAATTATTGGCCTTTTTCCATCATTCTGTGATCAACTGCAATCTGATTTCTGCAAACAGCAAAATCAAAATGAGTTGGTTACCTCACTGACAAGTTGGAGGTGTGCCGCCTGTCACCTGCAGCTCTTCATCTAACCGCTCTCTGTGGTTGCTACTCCTTGCAATAATTCAAACTCATCCGCTGTCAAAAAATTACAAAAATGACTGTTGTCTTGTATTGAAGATGCATTTTTGATGAACGATTGACAAGCTCAAGCACGTTGCATTTCCTGTGACTACTTCATAATAAGAGTCAACTTTTATTTAGCCAGTTAAATGCTTTTAACGTGAAGCTGCAGCAGTAGAAAATGTTCGGTTTGCATTAGCAGTTACTTAATACAGCATTTTTTCCGGGAATGTTGCCATAGACAATCAGTTCTAATACTGCAAATATCTAAATATTGCAATACTAGTGGGGCATAGGCTCAATCGCAATTGTGTTACCTCATTCGGTGATAGATAGTGACCTACCAGACATTTATTTAAATGAAAACCTTGAGATTATTAAGTGTTGACCTAAAAGATACATTTTCTAAAATGTACATAGCTCAACCCTATCCTTCACCCAAACCCAATTCCTCCATACAACCTCTGTTAAACTTGTCTCTCCTCTCCTTCCTCTTCTGTATCTTTCTCCTCGTCCAAAAGGGCCCTGCAACCCAAACCCGTGCAAGAATGATGCCATCTGCGAGGTAACAGGCCAGTCCCGCCGAGGTGACGTCTTCAGCGAGTACGTCTGCAAGTGCCAGCCGGGCTTTGACGGAGTCCACTGCCAGAACAGTGAGTCAATAGTTTCATCAGGGTTATATCAACAGCGATTCGATAACTATCAGTGTTTCCTGTAGAGTTGTGCTATAAATGTTAGAATCCATTATATTTTAGGAAAAAATGGTAGTCCCATGTGCCCAAATACTAGATATAATATGATAAGAAAATGTCTATATCTCAGAAACTACAAGGAGCAAAATCAAGTATTTGGTACCTATGAACTAGTTGAACAAGTTGAATATCAAAGATATGCACACACATGCAGTGTAAATAAAATAAAAATAATATGGAAAACATTTAATAAACCCCATATCAGCGTTTTTCCTAATATTTCTAAATTTTGACTATGACTATTGATAAAAGGGTGACTTTTTAACGTGATCTAAAAATTTCAAAGTTGTAATGTTGCAGCATTTTACCTTATCATTCTAAATATAGTCTTTGGGCACAAATGGGTTAACAGCAAAATGTCAAGATCAGTGGGCTCAGGGTCCATTTTACACCAACAAAACATCTCTTGGGCTATTTTATTTTTTACTAAAAGTGCAATTAAGATTGTTTGTGGAGTTATTGAATATTATTCATTTTAATCATAATCATTAGTCTTGATCATTCTAATCGCTGCAGTACATCCTCACTACTTTGAGCTACAGCGGCACAACAAATTACAAGTCTCGCTGTTGCTGATATGCTGGTATCCTTCTTTTACCAACTGTAGGTATACATTCCTATACAATTAATTGGCAAGGCTAATGAGGTCCCGGCTAATCTGTCTAACCTGACACATTAACATGGAGACAGCTGCTGTGAGTGGCCACCACCAGACAGACAGCTGTCGTCCTTATGGGAGTTTCATTCACACATCACTCAGACCAGGTTGGTTCAATCAGGGTCAGCCCCAGAGAGGGGAGCAACGGTGGGAACATGTGCTGCGCTCCTCCATCTGCCTCCGGCCCTGCACACAGAGACAGATGGCTACTGTTTGCTCGAGAAGGCGGGCGGCAGAATAACAGTGGCCGCAAAGAAGCAACTTAGCAGGATTGAAGTGTGACTTCTAGGAAAAAAGTGCATTTTCCGTTGATCATATATGCCTTTTTATCCTGTAGGTGTCGAAGGGGCAGATTTAAGTTCGATACAAGGTAACAGTGCAAATGGGAAAGATGTGTGTGTGTTTGTGGTCTATTTTCCTTCTTGGATCCAGGTGCTCTCTGTTCTCTTGGCTGCATGCGGGGGCACACACACACACACACACACACACACACACACACACACACACACACTCACGCAGACAGGGAAACTGCTGAGTTCAGCACTATCTCTCCTTATGAGTCAAGGCTGGCAGTGAGATCATGTCAGCGTTAGATACACAGCCTTTTTTTTAGTTCACCCACCCTGACGGGAAGACGTCCTTTCAAACCAAAAGATGTTGTTTAAAGTGGCAGTAGGCAGAATGTTTTTTGGCATCATTGGGCAAAAATTCCATAATAACCTTTCAGCATATTGTAATTCAAGTGTTCTGAGAGGAAAGCTAGACTTCTGCACCTCCTCATGGCTCTGTTTTTAGGCTTTAAAAAATCTAGCCCATGACGGGAGACTTTGGCCAATCACAGGTCATTTCAGAGAAAGAGCGTTCCTATTGGCTGTTCATTCAACAGAGCTGGCTGTCAATAACTCGCAAAGTCCGATCAAATGGTCAAACTAGGCAGCACTGATCAAATATGAATCAATATTCTGTTACTGTAATGCCTATTTTTCAAATGTTTTCAGAAACATCTTGTAGTGTACTGTCTAGTTGTAAAATGAGAAAGTTTGCTCTGGCTGGTGGGCGGTGCTTGGTATTTCCTCAACTGATCTCAACATGGCTGCCGGGTAACAATTTTTCTCATTTTACAGCTAAACAGCACACTACAAGATGTTTCTGAAAACATTTGAGGCGAGAAATAGGCATTACAGTAACAGAGTATTGATTCATATTTGATCAGCGCTGCCTAGTTTGATCGGAGTTCGCGAGTGATCGACAGCTGCTCATAGACGGCAGACTTCAGCTCGGCACTGATTGGTTGTTTTCCTCCGGTCTGTGAAGTCTTGCCGATGCCATTAGGAGCACCGGAGGACACAGAGGCACATGAATCTTTTCAGATTACCAGTCTCTACTGTCAGGATACTGTGACATAAAAAATAATAATAAAAATAACTTTTTTCAATCATACTTGCTCCATTTCTACCCACAGCTGCTTTAACTCCCTCGTGCCTCATCAGTGAAAATATCCATATGCCCTCTGAGCCAGTTAACTTGTTTCCAAGTTACCATCTATTTCAATCCTCCAGCCCATATTTACACTCCAAACATTACAATCTGTTTTCTTTTACCCCTGATAACCACAAATCACAGCTCATCAAAATCCATACATTCACAAGTCCTTTGGCAGGTACAGTTAGCTTAGCTACCAGAATAAGAGCCCTCTGCAGAGCAGGCATTTACACTAATTAGATAATGCCTCAAGGATAATGATGAGGGGAGTTTATTTCCCCGTGTTGGTTTATAAGAACCCCCCCTGAGGATTGCTGGGTCAGGGAGGTGCCCCTCCATTCACAGCTACTGATGACTGTGTTGTGACAGTTTAAGTGCTCTCTAATTTGTGTGTGTGTGTGTGTATGTGTGTGGGCAAGGAATGAAGCTCATGGCAGCCAGCTCCTATGGTCTATGTGAAACAGAGAAGGAAGCAAGCTGTAGAAAACCAATGACTGTGGTGAACCTGGGAAGGCGTAAAACGTCGTTAAACATTTAACTAGCATCCTTGCACTCACTTCACACGTGAAAATGCATATTGAGGTGGACATTTTGAGGAAGAAGTTAATTGAAAAGTTCAGAAATGTCACTACAGTCTTCTCACTTTGACCAGAAAACAGCCAAACACAGAATCTGACAAGTAGGTGTTAACAAACTGGAGCCAGATGTAGAAGAATATGTTGTTCTCACACACAAACCACTGCATCTAGAAAACTATAAATAGAAAAACGCAGCAGTAAAGAAGTGGACTTTTTGGGAATAGAACAGAGGTTAGAAAATAGAACCATCCTCTCCTCAAGGCCTCCTGTCAGTTATGAGAAAGAAGTTGAAGAACAGTGTAGTTCAAATGTATTTCTTTGCTGAATAGATTTCTCCTTAAAGGACTAAAATCCTTCTGAGAAACAGATCAAGGGAGCAAGAAAATCTCTACTGGAAAAAGATTAATCATGTGTAGCGCTGCACATCCCACACGAACAACCACACACAGCTCATGATCTCATATACAGGCTGTTTAGCATACACATACACACACGGTTCATCCCTCGCGCCAGTCTAGCCAACAGAAAGTGGCGGTCCACGCTGAGCGCTCGCAACGTCAGCGCTGCTACTGTTGCCGGGCGGAAAAGTGAACGTGGAGGCGGAACGGTGAATTAAGTCTGCCCTCCTGACAATGTCACACTCACTACTCAGGTCTGACTGCAGCACTTCTGACTGTCCTGTCAAATTGGCCTAAAAGCCTTTATGGGTTGCTGAGGAGGAGTGTGTATGTGTGTGTATGGAGGGGCTCAAGTATTCAGAGAAAGAGAGAGAGAGAGATCGCTTCACTTTGGGCCAAAGCAGATAGATGCAAACAGAGAGGGAAGAAGGAGTCTTTTTCTAGTTACGGTCTCTCAAATCCCAGATTTTCACTGCAGATTTAGGCAGTTATTTGCTTCTTGGAAGTCGCCAGAGGGGGTGTGTGTGCGTGTGCTGCTCTTTCACTTGTTTTGGGAGAGTTTCGTGCTCCTCCCAGGATGTGGTAGCGTGGGCAGACTGGGCTCCATGCCCCCTATGGAGTACAGGGCGTGTGTGTATAATATATAGTATGTGTGTGGGTGGTGCGTGTGTGTGTCAGTACTGTCTGGCGTGCATTTCCTGGGTTACTACTGTCTGCATTAAACAAACTAGATCGTCCAAGTAGATCCCCAAAGCTGCCTACCTGGAATCACAACATGATCTTAAGTGACAGAAGCAGCTGTTAGTTGTTTTGACTGGTTAGGCTGAACCTTCACAGGTAAACAGCAAAAGGCTTATAAGGGCTGTAATAACAATTAACCACAATCAATACAGCTGATATGGCACCTTTTAAACATGGAAACTGGAATGATATGTGTTGAAAAACAGTCCATTATTAACAGTCCCTAACCCTGCCATATGTTATAAAATCAGTGTTATGGCTTCATTTAATATAGAAATATCATTCATTATTATCAATCAATCAATCTATTTATATTAGGGCTGTCAATCGATTTTAAATATTAATATATCGCAAATTAATCACACATTTTTTATCTGTTCAAAATGTACCTTAAAGGGAGATTTGTCAAGTATTTAATATTCTTATCAACATGGGAGTGGACAAATATACTTGCTTTGTGCAAATGAATGTATATATTTCTTATTGGAAATCACAGGTACTACATTTAGCATAAAAAATATGTTCAAATCATAACATGGCTAACTCAAGCCCAACAGGCAACAACAGCTGTCAGTGTGTCAGTGTGCTGACTTGACTATGACTTGCCCCAAACTGCATGTGATTATCATAAAGTGGGCATGTCTGTAAAGGGGAGACTCGTGGGTACCCATAGAACCCATTTTCATTCACATATCTTGAGGTCAGAGGTCAAGGGCCTTCTTTGAAAATCGCCATGTCAGTTTTTCCTCTCCAAAATGTATCGCAAGTTTGGAGTGTTATTTAGCCTCCTTCGCGACGAGCTAGTATGACATGATTGGTACCTTCTTTAGGTTTTCTAGTTTCATAAGATACCATTATCTTTACTCTATTATCATTTCTAAAATCCCTTTTTTATTCAAAATAGATTTTCTGAGTGTTTTCATCAGCATTCTGATACTCACTCCTAGAGTTTAGTACTTCATATCCACATCTGTAACTCCTCTTCCGTTGACCACGAAGCAGTTGGGGAGGTTGAGCGCCTTGCTTGAGATCCTTCAGAAACTACAACTACCACATTTGTGTAAATATGTAACCATAATGTGGTGTTGAATAACTCTAGACGTTCAGCAGGGGGAAATCCAACATTTAAAACGTCCAAAGACTTTTTCATTTAAACCACAAGGACATAAAGTCATGACTTTGTCAGTTTGATGACACATTATTTCTCTGACTAAGATGTTCTTAAAGTTCCCTCTGTATCAGTGTTGTAACGAAAAAGAGAAGTTAACACATACAATCTACAAACATGTATGAAATCTATACTTACTGTAGCAAATATACATTCTGGGTTAAGGTGAGCTGATCTTACTATAATAATAAATGTACAGTTCAAACTACAGAAATGCAATAAATGCTGCAGACATTGCAGCTCCAAGAACCAAAGCTATCATTTAGCAGTGCACAGGATCTGATGTCACCATGCCTTGATCTATTCAGAGTGAGCACTCAGAAACACAGCTTTAAATAATATGCTCTGTAAATATACTTTATGACATCAGGAGTTTCATCTCAGAGCCTCAGCATCCCTCCAGCAGAGAGTGACACTCTGGCAGAGGTCCGATTCAAAGCTATTCTGGGTGCTACTGGCGCTCCCCGGTGTACTGCAGCCAGTCCACACAGTGCACAGCAAATTACACATCTGGAAACCTTTGTGCCTTTTTTTATTCGATAATGCCATTGTGGTTTTATTCGGTCACCATAATGCCTTTAGAGCACCCCCCGTTGGTTGCTGCACCATGGCAACAGTGAGAGTAGTGATTAAAAAGATGTAATTTCCTTTTTTTCATGTTGTCATTGGTTGGAAGAAAAGACAAACTTTTCTTCTCTGCAACAGACCCATGGTAAATGTTGTGACCAAAAGGTGGAAGGTTAATGTTCATAACTATTATACCATAAATTTAGCCCTTAAATAACTGTATTTAAGTGCTAAATGTATGGTATAATTAGACAAAACATTTGTGGGAACAAAAGTTTCTTAAAGGACCAGTGTGTAACATTTAGGGGGATCTATTGGCAGAAATGGAATATAATATTAATAAGTATATTTTCTTTAGTGTATAATCACCTGATAATGAGAGTCGTGTTTTTCGTTACATTAGAATGAGCCGTTTATATCTACATAGGGAGCGCGTCCTCTTCACAGAGTCTGCCATGTTGCACCGCCATGTTTCAACAGTAGCACAGAACAGACAACGGTTAACTTTTCCTGCTTGGGCCGGAGTTGGTAACGTTACTCGCTCCCGTCGCCGCCGCTCTCTCTCTCTCTCTTGCTTCACCACCCACTTCCCACGTACACACACACTCTACCCACTGGCTCTGCTCCAAATGGCTCTAGATAGGGCCATTTGCGTTTTTGCGTCGGCCATCGTAACTCTCCAACACACTTGGCACACAGGAGAGTCTTCAGTTGGTTGCAATCTCCTCACCTCACTGCTAGATACTGCCAGATCTTACACACTTGGCCTTTAACTAACTTTTCTTAGTTTCTCTCCTCACACAGTTACTGCCACT
>CAKAKR010038153.1:4940-16401 GCA_916700685.1 Adelosebastes latens
CGTGACGGGAGACTTTGGCCAATCACAGGTCATTTCAGAGAGAGAGAGAGCGTTCCTATTGGCTGTGCTCCGGCTGGTGGGCGGTGCTTGGTATTTCCCAAGCCCTTAGGAAGAACGCCGGTCGCTGATCCCAACTTTCGAGGAGGCCAAACGGCGGTACTACAACTACAGCCATTGGGCCCAAAAATACTTTTTCCCATAGACTTTTGCTGAGATTGAGAAAGAGACGTCTGTAACTCAGCGGATAATTTTTTTTGAGGTGAATCAACTTCCCAGTATGAACACTCTAATAGCCCTTATTTAAATCATTAGGTCCTAAAAGTTGTAAAACGCACTAATAGCTGAATCTAGAGTTATTTCCCTTCCTCCGTTCATGTGAATGAGACCCAGACCGAGGCTTGGAGCGAGGGCTGGGAGGCGGAGTTAGCAAGCCGTGACGACACCGTGGCGGTTGTGATCCGCGACCGAGCCATGTGACCGAGCGGACGCTACTGTGCCTTCTCCGAGGGCCCAATGGATGCGGAAGATCGCCGGAAGATCCGGGTACTTTTCCACTCGGAAGTCGAGCCATGTTGGCGTCATTGAGCAACTTTCATAGAAATGAACGGAGCCCCGCCTCCAACGCTGTATCCAGTTCTCTTAAAACGTATTGGTATTTCCTCAACTGATCTCAACATGGCTGCTGGGTCACAAACTTCCTCATTTTATAGCTAAACAGTACACTACAAGATGTTTCTGAAAACATCTGAGGAGAGAAATAGGCATTACAGTAACAGAATATTGATTCATGTTTGATCAGCGCTGCCTAGTTTGACCGTTTGATCGGAGTTTGCAAGTGATTGACAGCCGGCTCTCATTGACGTCATGCTCCAGCTCGGCTCTGATTGGTTGTTTTCCTCCGGTCTGTGAAATCTTGCAGATGCCATTAGGAGCACCGGAGAACACATGATCTTTTTCAGATTACCTGTCTCATGCACTACTGTCAGGATATAGCGACCGTTTTATAACTTTTTTTAACTCATATTTGCTCCATTTCTACCCGCTGCAGCTTTAATGCACTTGAACAGATTTATACTAACGAGGGTCACATAAGCTTCCCAGCGAACGGACTGTGACTTTCTTGCTCTGGTGTCTGTGTGTGTTTGCACATATTAAAGTGCATGAACAAGAGTGCGAGCCCTGTAACCCATATGTGCAAGGGGTGAGAGTTCAGTTCCTGCAGGGTTTGTTTAGGAATATATGACACTGCACAGCTGGCCTAATCATCTGTGCATATCTGACTATAAAAGTTAACCGAGCGTCGCCAGAGCCAGCTGCCTTTATCAGAGGAGATGGAGTTATTCCCACTCCGGACGGACGGAGGCCTCGAACCCCCTGCAGGTCTGCCGCTCGTCTCCCAGCGGCCCTCATCAGGTACGGCCCCGCCTGCTCTGTTTGAGGAGCGTTTGGACAGCAGTTTGTGCTAACATGTGTACAGATGTGGAAGGAGTCACTTCGGTTTAACTGCACTCAGTCAAACCAAGAAAACGACTTATGAAAATGCAATCAGAATTTAAAGTTTTCAAAACACAAGTGAGACAGCGGCTTTAAAAACAGCAAAGATGTGAACATTGAGTGGGTTTTTGAATGGTTCCACTGGTACATGTACAAAACAGGCTGCTGTCATACACCGTTCGTAGCTATACCTACGAAAAGCAATGCACTGTAATTCCTTTTTATCCCACAAATTGTATATAATCCACGTAATTGTGAACCAGGAAGTATAAATAGACTTTTAAACAAACTCCCAGTTTAGACAAACTGATTTGGAGGTGGAAACATGAGCAAATAGTCAAATAATTACCCAAACTATCGATCAAACTATCTGCTTTCAGACAGAATTCCTGCAACTCTGACCTACTGTACTCATCAGACTGTGCACACACACAGTTTCCCTGTGCAATGAGGGATCATTACAGACAGTTTGGTACTCTTATTTGGTACCTTACCTCCAAATAAAGTAGTTTGGATAATCTGGCTAAACTGTCGTCTTGTTTACAACCTGCTTGTGTTTCTTGCCCTGTTGGACTTTGCTGTCTCTGTATTGCAAAATCTCAGTGTCAGCAATTACATCAGTGAGTAATATGTCACCGTAACGAATAGAAATGAGGGAAAAAACTGCAAAAATAAGACCCAAGTTGTAATAAATCTGAAGCTCTCCTAGCGGCCTTCAGTAGAGATGGCTCTGTCTGTATTTTTTATTGGATCTTTACCAGGCAACATGGTCTCACAGGAAGGCGTATAAATAGCCAACATGTTCTCATCCTGCCGTAGTTAGGTTTAGGAAAGAAATACATGGTTGGGCTTAAAACTACTACGTTTGTAAGGTGAAAATGACACACGCATTTTAGGCTTTTCGTGTGTTCTTTGTACGCCACGCAACAAAAAATTAAAATCTGCAGTTGAGGCAAACAAAAAAAACTTAGTTAGGAAAAACGCCATGGTTGGGCTTAAAATAAAACACACATCAAAACACGTCACAAACATCACTAACGTAACTTACAAAACAAAACACCGGCCTCAAACACCGGCCGCGCACCATAAGAGGCCTCTCTCACTTTTTATCCTACGTCACTAACTTTGAGCATAGCACATGGACCACATCGACATTGCAGTCAATACAGACTACATGGCGTACAAATGATGCGCCAAAAGCAAGAAAAGCGTTCTTATTACACGCTAAATGTGAGGCGAACAGGCTGTTACCAGGACAGCGGTTTAGACTGGGCAGCATAAAGCAACAGTGGGGTTTGATAATGGTCACACATTTCAGATTTAAGTCTTTTTGACCTATTTAGGTGGATTTACTAAACTATTATGTATTTAGATCAGCTTGTTAAAGAGGTAATCAGAACTTTCTGTCTTCTTTTACGTTTTAAATCCATTTAATGTTAAGTATTCGTAGCTCTAAAGCACTTATTTTGTGCACGGTCTGTCCAGCTTTTTAATGTTTGGATTTTCTTTTGGTGACATTTGGTTTTCAATAATTATGTTCTGACACGCACTAATTCTTAATACGTTGGTTAAAAAACATAAAACATTGAATCCATCAGAGGTTTTTGTTTCCCAAAAAGGCCCACCAGACATCGAGGATGGAGAACAAATAGAAACACTTCTGGACATCTGTCTTTCTGACCCCTGATGGTCTCGTATGAGTCAGCAAATGAAGTTCTGATGAAAGAACAGTTGTACTACTGTACAACTGAGATATCCTGACGGTGCACAACTGCCCACCCCTACTCTACTACTTCCCTCCACCCTCCCTGCTCCTCCCTGCTCTCCTCTGACACACATCTGACCTCAGGTTCACTACATCCATCAGATGATCATTACAACGTTGGAGGTCACGACCTGCACACTCCAATCACCACACCTCTGCCTCTTCCTGCTGTAACCCCCTGCGCTGTATACATACCCTTCACTTCCCCCTCACACTGAAAGAAAAAAAGAGCTTCATAATGTTTCCCTCTCGGCTCGTGGATTGAGATATAAAGCGTCTGACTGCAGGAAACAGTCACAGGAAATGGAGATGCGCCGCGTCACTTTGAGTGCCACTTCAGGTTATTTATTTGGACGGATTTTCTCCTTTTTTTTTTTTTTTTTGCCTGGGAATCCCCTTCCCTCCATCACTCTTGGAATCCCAGAGTCGACGTCTGGGAGTCGGAGGAACAAGCCAGCAGTGTCATGTAGCTTGTTGAGGCTACAGGGAGGGATCACTTCCCTTAACCCCCTCCTCCTCCTCCTCCTCCTCCTCCTCCTCTTCCTCCAAACAAAAACTCATGTGGGGAATCCAATTAGTTAATCTCACTCTCGACACACTTCCACTTGTTTGCAGCAGAGACACGCCATTCCTTCGCAGATTGTCTCATAACAAAGCTGTCGAAGAGGAGAGAGAGAGAGAGAGAGGGAGAGGGAGAGAAAGTCTCTAAGTGAGGCTATTGATTATGAGCCTTAAACAGACAGGAGGACATCTGGCTTCCATTACGGGTCTGTGATGGGATGCAGGGCTCCTCAGCAGCCGGCAGCGCAGGCCACACGACGTACAGGCACATGCTACGCAGCCTGTAATTACCGCCTATGGGATGGTCTAGGGGGGGATAGGAGTGATGCTATGTCATCTGAAGCTGAAACAGGTTTATGGTGGATTTTCCATTATTCAAAAAAAGCTTGCAATTTATCTTAACCTGTCCAACTGGTGGAAGACTTAATTTGGTCTTTATGAAACACGGCTGTGTACTGTAGATATAGTAGGACCACAACTAAAACTTATTCATCATCAATCTATTTGAGAAGTCAGAAAATATTAAAAAAAAAAAATGTCCATCACAATTTCCCGGAGTCTATAAAGTGACGTCTTCAAATTGTTGTTTCACCAAACATTCAATTTACTATCATAAAAGACGAAAGAAGCCGATAAATATTCACATTTGAGAAGCGAGAACCAGATAATGTTTGGGATTTTTGCTTATAAATAACCCAACGCCGATTAATTTTCCGTCAAATAACACTAAATTTGATATGATTACAGGGTGGAGGGCTTGAATCTGGAAGTCACAGATGAAATGCAGCAGGGAAACACCGTATTTCACTGGAGAAGAATGCGTTGAAACCATTTAGATTAACGATTAAAATTATTAAAAACATCTGTGAGAAGGTGGATAGTATGTTACAACTGCAGCTGAAATTTAATGTTGCATTCATATGGTGGGAATTTAATACGATACATATGCTGTAATTCAAAAATCTACATTGATTCTGGAATGTGCCATGTTTTATGCCAAAATGAATTTAGCTCGGGTGTAAATATACCAAACCTGACACAAGAAAAGAAACTTGATATTCGACCAAGTCTGCAAAACTCCTCATTATATGTTCAATGACAACATTTAGCTGTTTTACATCCAATGACAACAGTTGTTTTATTCTCACTTTCTATTATTTCATTATCTTTTATCTTACACCTGCAGTAGGCAATATATATTTTTGGAATCATTGGGCAAAAATTCCATAATAACCTTTCAGCATATTGTAATTCAAGTGATTCTGAGAGATAACTAGACTTCTGCACCTCCTCATGGCTCTGTTTTCAGGCTTTAATAAATCTAGCCTGTGACGGGAGACTTTGACCAATCACAGGTCAGTTCATTGAGAGAGCGTTCCTATTGGCTGTGCTCCGGTCATGTGACCAGAACTTGGCATTCCTTCAAGAGATTTCCAACATGGCTGCTGCGTCACAAACTTTCTCATTTTACAGCTAAACCGTGCACTACAAGATGATTCTGAAAACTTTTGAGGAGAGAAATAGACATTAACGTAACAGAATATTGATTCATATTTGATCAGCGCTGCCTAGTTTGACCGTTTGGTCGGAGTTTGCGAGTGATTGACAGCCGACTCATAGACAGCAGGCTCCAGCTCGGCTCTGATTGGTTGTTTTCCTCCGGTCTGTGAAGTCTTGCAGATACCATTAGGAGCACCGGAGGACACATGATCTTTTTCAGATTACCTGTCTCATGCACTACTTTTTAAACTCATATTTGCTCCATTTCTACCCGCTGCAGCTTTAATGCACTTGAACAGATTTATACTAACGAGGGTCACATAAGCTTCCCAGCGAGCGGACTGTGACTTTCTTGCTGATCAGCGCTTACTGCTTGTTTTCTTCCGGTCTGTGAAATCTTGCAGATGCCGTTGGGAGCACCTAAGGACACCGACATAATGTATTTCTCCACCAGAATTATATTTCTGGCAATCGTGTAGAGAAATAAAATTTGCCCAACAATATGTTAGCAGTTAAATCACTGTAGAAAATAAATCTAATATATCTTAGGGCGGCTGGCGTTACACTGGAGGACTTTGGACTCATGGCTACGGCCCTGAGTCTGACTTTTGTTTATGGTATATCTTGTTTATGGTATATGGACAGTTTTTTTCTGATTTGTAATCATTGAATGTGTTTTGTTTTATCCAATGATATTTTCACAGTTTCACAATTGCCTCCAGTACGAAGTTCAAAGGTCAACTGTCTTCAACCTCTCTGCAGAGTTGTGCAAACGGTGAGTAATTTCAATATATTATGTAAAGTGTATATGATGCAAACGTTTAACCTTTAAGAAAAAGCAGTACTGTGTGTACATCTTTATCTGGTCTCCTCACATTGCGTTTGTTTGGGCAGTGAAGTGTATTTGTAGAGTGGAGAAAGACTTCCCTTTTACTGCTTTTTAACCACTACTGTGTACTTGACCAATGTGTCCGCATCAACACTCATTAAGTTTCCCACGGTCCCGTACGTCGCCTTCATCTTGCAACACAGACTGCACGTCTTTTGCAGACATCTCTGTAACCACTCGGTAACGCTGACATTGTCTTCTGTGACCATGAAATGCAATTTGCCACATTGTTCTTTTACTTTCGAGGGTATTTCTCCCTCAGGGTCAATTACTCAGAACACATGGTCACACTGATGTTTTTGCTATAAGAGAACTGAAACAGCCAGAGAGAAGTAACGGTAAAGAGTCTCCCTGCAATATCACTTATCACTGTGGCAAGATGGAGATTATTGACTTAACTGGTCTAAACATCAACAATGAGTGATTTAAGGTCCCCCCTCTCAGCGTCTGAGATTTGTGTATTTTACTTAACCGGAGGTGGGAAAAAATATCTTTATTTATTCTTTCAGACAAAGATGCAGGCGGTGAGCTGCACAATCATGTCGTGTCATCTCTGAGGAACAAGACGAAAAGCTGTTGTGACTTTAATGTGCTTGTTTGGGAGTTGTGGGGGCGCGTTGATGAGGTGGGAGAGGGTCGTGTCATGGTAGCGAGCAACACTAACAGCACTAAATCACCTTTAAAGCTAAACTAATCAGACAGTGAACACACACAGACATACGTTATGTCTGTGTGTGTGTGCAGGAGATAAGTTTGTCTGAGTGTTTGTGTGGACGAGTGTGTGGGTCACTTTTGAAACAGTTATTTAAAGCCAAACTACGATGTTTTACCCCTAAACTTTAAGTATTTTTGTTGCCTAAACCTAAAGAAGTTGTAGTTTTGTTGCTTAAAACTAAAGAAGTTGTAGTTTTGTTGCCTAAATCTAAAGAAGTTGTAGTTTTTATTGCCTAAACCTGAAGAAGTGTAGTTTTGTTGCCTAAACCTAAAGAAGTTGTAGTTTTGTTGCCTAAACCTAAAGAAGTTGTAGTTTTGTTGCCTAAACCTGAAGAACTGTTTTTGTTGCCTCACCCTAAAGAAGTTGTAGTTTTGTTGCCTAAACCTAAAGAAGTTGTAGTTTTGTTGCCTAAACCTAAAGAAGTTGTAGTTTTGTTGCCTAAACCTGAAAAAGTTGTAGTTTTGTTGCTTAAACCTAAAGAAGTTGTAGTTTTGTTGCTTAAACCCAAAGAAGTTGTAGTTTTGTTGCCTAAACGTAACTGTTTTTGTTGTCTCAACCTAAAGAAGGTGTACTTTTGTTGCCTAAACCTAAAGAAGCGTTTTTGTTTATGTTCAAAACTTAACGTTTTACAGTTTTACAACATGTTAGAACGTGTTGCTTTTAAGTTTCGCTTTCACTTTTACAACGTAGTAGGCTCAGTAGGCCCCTAATGAGCCACATCTATGGTGCTTATAGCGACAGATGACGCCTATTTAATGGCCTGATAACAGTCTGATCGGGTGCAGCAAGGCCTAGATTTGACGTGATAGCCCTCATACATGTGTGTGTATGTGTATTTATTCCGAAATTTAACATTATGAGCTGCACTAAGTTTGTATTTATTGCAGGGCTTATATTTTGGATTGCATTATATTCTACAGGTGTTACTTTTATGTGGTCTTGACTTACAGCTCTGAGCACTGAGCTTCTCCAGCATATATCAGACTAGACTACAATGTCTCATCTCATCTATCAGTTCTCTCATAAATAAATGTCTCAAGTATGCAAGTGCATGCACATATACGTGTGTGTGCGTTCACTCTGCGACATGACAGACACTAAAGCTGAACCACGAGGCAATAATTTACTAATGCACTCCTCAGCCGTGGCTCCCTGGGCCTGTCTGCAGCTCCTGATGGATGCCGACGGCTCCAGAGATGGACTGCTGCTGATAGGGAGTGACCAGAGAGGAGCCTGATTAAAAGTAGTGGAGCACGGCGGAGGGCGATAACCCCGATCCACCGGTGATGAATCCACTCTCGACAGGCTGCTGTCTCATTAGGGTCTACCCTCAGCCAGGCACCGCGTGTCCAAATAAACTTTGAAACAATCCCGCTTTTATCAGCTTGTTTTCCTTTCCACGTCTTTCCTTGTGTGGGCTCGTACGGAGCGACCTCCCCCTCTGTCGGCCTCTATAAACTGAAGGTGTGATTCACCAGCCCTGACTTCACTGTGTTTACACAATTCTGGGTCTATCTTCTTGAATTAATGAGCTCAGCAGCACCATTAGACAACTATTTGCCTGACTAATCTGGAGCCAATATGAAATAGTGAGAAAAAAAGTTGGAATAATCTGCCCTTTATTTGCGATAACATAAACAGCGGAGTTGTTTTAAAGGATGATAACATTAAATATTGGGCCTGGGGAGGGGGGGACAGAAAGAGGTAGTTTACATTCTCACTGGAGTAGTCTTGATAACAGGCCAGAGGGAATATGAGCCCCTTTAAATGTGTGCATTAGTGTAATTTATTGGGCTTCCCTCTAAGCCCTGCTGTTCCTCCCGCTCCTTTTTTTCCCAAACAAAAGACAGGCCAAGGCTCCAGAATGGATGGGAGTGAAAAATCATTCGCAGTTGATAATCACATAAAACAACGCCATATTTGCTGCCTAATAAGCACAAAAAACGTTCCATCGGCCTCCTCCTCGCGATCAGGATGAGGCGACTCCTCCGAGCAGACCCCGCGTGTGATTTACACCCGGCGATTTGGAAATGCTTTGCTTTCAGAGTGAGTATACGAGGAGAGTCCGGGAGGGGTTGGGGTGAGGCCAGAGATTTCATAATTCTTTGTGTATGTCTGGAAGTCGTCCACGCGTTCCGATTTTTAACCAATTTATGTCCGAACGGGATGACCCTGGGAATTAATGAGGTTCTGGCCGCGAGTTTCCAGCACTGCGAGGTCAAGTAAATCATGCTTTAGGGCTCCAGTCCTCCCCACTCTCCCCGACTCCACATCCTGCGATAACGGAAAGACAAGGGGCCTGAGAAATACCACCTCATCGACACTTGTGTCCATCCAGTAGGACATATTTTAGAGTAAAGCCTGCTTTTAGTGGAGACTAGCAGCTGATGAATGGGAGCGGGGCAAGAGCAGTGGGACTAGAGGTCACTTTCTTCATTTCACATTTCACAGCAGATTGTTGATGTTATGCACATTTCTCTCTCCAGTGGTGACTTTTTTTTCCTATCTGGGCCTGTGTTTTATTGGGGCATTATAAAGAGTTTATACTTGATTTAGCTGCGCCGTTTTCCCTTTGAATGAGAGCACATTCAACATGAGGGAAAGGTTGACATCATTAGACATAATACCATGAAACCCAATAGAGTAACACCTACGTAACGAGCGCCGCAAATCAATCAGCTCCTTTTTTTAAAGCCGAAAAATAATTTGTCTTTTCCATTTTAATAGCGGTTAAAATGCTATAATTTTTACGCATGTGTTTAGTGTTTCATATTTAAGAGGAAAAAAGGGTGACAACATTGTCAAACAAGCATGAAACTGGAGCACAGTTCACCACTCATGGAACATTGTGGGGAAGGACTGCCAAGTCCGGCTTGGCTGCGTTTCTTGTCCTACTGTAACCAACAAGGCAACATCTATCACCTGGATTAATTAACAGAAAATAAAGTCTGCACAAAGCTAATTTTTGCCAGCATTTTCTTAAGAGCACTCAACAGAAAATCTGACCATTATTTAAAATAATTATAATAATAATAATAATAATAATTTTTAAATTATACACCCAAAAAGTAAACAAAATGGAGAAAATAACAACAAATAATTTAAAGAATAGATAAATAATAATAAAAATATAATAATAATAATAATAATAATAATAATAATAATAATAATAATAATAATAATAATAATAAATAGTAGTAAATAGTAATTATACAAATAAAAGAAGAAAAGATGGTTAAGTAAGCATGTATGAAAAGAAAGTGACTTTGTTTTTTGTTAGAATTGGAACCACCAATAATCTACCTATTACAAAAGTATACATTTATACATACAGCTTCAAAGTCTTATTGTATATTCACATGTGCATATAAAGACATATACCCACGTGTCTCAATACATACTTATACAATACATATCTGATCAACAAAAATCATTTATTTGCCCTGTTGCAGTGCAGAAGCCTATTGCTGATCAAAACATGAAGTTGACAAGCGTCAATAATGATATGAATTAAACCTGCCTTCCACATAAAAAGATTTGTGTTTGCAATCCGTGCGGCTCGGTCAGAAAATGCAGCTTATGGATGTAATCGGATCCCCATGAATCCAACCATAAAGCAAAATAACCATAAATTCTGTCCATACTACTGTATATCAGTACGGACGGAGCTGGACGGTTGCCAGTTCAAAGCTCTGGACTGCCTCAGGAAATCTGGCAGGGCGAGCGAATGACTAATGCTTTGTCCTGCCTGCAGTGCTACCATCAGGGTGCCCTTGAGCAAGGTACTTAACCTCTAACAGTCCAGCAAAGCTGCTCAGTGGATATAGCATTATATGGCACAGGGAAATCCAACCGTGCATGCCTCATTAGTTTTAAAAATCTTCTTCCTGAAAATAAGTCAAAAGTTATGCAGATAATCCAGTTTTAGTTCTGAGAGGTCATTTCTTTCCTCAACAGTATGTTGAAATAAAGCAGATCAGACCATTAATATAAAAACTAATTCAAGAAAATTCTCAATTTCCTTTTCAGACAAATTCAAAGACGACTCCAGCGCAGCTTTAACACACACCTGTAAGGCTTACCCTATATATTAAGACAAAATAACCCAAAACAATAAGGTTTCCAGTTAAAGGAACAGTGTGTAATAATATTCATAACTATGTTTTCATTAGTGTATAATCACCTGAAACTAAGAGTCATGTTTCCGTTAGCTTAGAATGAGCCCTTCATATCTACATAGGGAGCGGATCCTCTTCACGGAGTCTGCCATGTTGCTCCGCCATGTTTCTACAGTATCACAACCAAACACTGGCTCCAGAGAGAGCTTCTCACGTTTTTAAATTACCTGAAGGCCACCGTAGTTCTCAGACGTGTTTGTGAAACTGCGGTAACGTGAGCTGCAGAGTGTAAAACCGTGGTACCGCCAGCCGCCGTCTGACTTCTGTTGCTCCTACAGTAGTGTTATTATGGGAGGGATGGCCTCTGAGCGAGGAGAACGGCGTTACCACGGTTTTGCACTCGGCGGCTCACGTTACCG
>CAKAKR010038154.1:0-13219 GCA_916700685.1 Adelosebastes latens
TGGAAAAAGTCTGAAAAATGCTGGAAAAAAAGACTCTGAAAAAAGTCTGAAAAAAATAGTTTGAAAATATTTCTGAAAAAAAAAGTTTGAAAATGCTGGAAAAAAAGACTCTGACAAAAGTTTGAAAAAAATAGTTTGAAAAATGTTGGAAAAAAAAAGTCTAAACAATGTCTGAAAAAGGTAAAAAAAAAAAAAAAAAAAAAAATGTCCCCCAAAAAAGTCTGAAAAAACTGACTGAAAAAAAAGGATTGAAAAATGTTGGAAAAAATTAAGTCTGAAAAAATATCCATAAAAAAAAAAGTCTGAAAAGTGTTGGAAAAATAAAGTGAAAAAATGTCCTTAAAAAAAAAAGTCTGAAAAAAGCAACAACAACAATAATACATTATATATAATACATTAAAACGTCATCCACAAACTCTTGCGAGAGTTGGAAGTGACAACAGTGAGGTTTCCAGGAGTGTGAACACCAGACGCGTGCTTCATGCAGCCACAACGCGACGCAGCCGCCACGCGCTCCTGACGTTGGTAGTGTGCCCACCACTTAGCGTCGGTATGAGACGCACAGCGGTTTGCATTAACTACAATGTAAACCCATCCCTGTCAATTTAAAAAGCTCAGAGAAAGTGCGCCTGGAGTGTGGTGAAGTAGCTTCAAGAGTGAAAAGATGCACAGCGCGGGTGAATGGGTGCAACCAATACAAGGCTTTCATCCAGGAGACTGGACTGTTCATGTCCCGTGTTCACAATGTTCAGTGTCATTTACACTGTAATGTAGTAATTTTAAGCCCAACAATCATGTTGTTTTTCCCTGAACCTAACTATAGTGGTTTTACTGTGTGCAGCTCTTTGAACAGGACCCTTCCCTCATATTTCCATGAACTGTATTCCCATAATCAACAATTCCACAATTATTTGACTCGAAATAACTCCCAACTCATACCTCGAATGTGTCGAACATCTCAGTTACAGTTTGGTTTAATTTATCGGAGTTCAGTGATATAGAACGCTCTGCCATCTCATATTTTAAAGTTGGCACCAGAACAATTTAAGAAAGCCCTTATTGGTTTGTTTTTATCTCCCCAATGTTTTCCTTATGGATTATCTCTGTAAATTGCTTACTAAGAATTAGTTTTTATTGATGATATAATGTGAATCATAATTCTATTTCACTTTGTCTATTTGCATATATGGATGTCTGCTAGTGTGCGTAAACTTCTCTTTCTCTTTTTTTCTTCTCTCTCTCTTTATTATCCTTTTTAATAATTTATTCTCTTTTTATAATTGATTTAAGGTATGCACTGGAGAGTGCCCTGATCAAGCCCCTCTGAGGGTTTTTTGCACCTCTCCATCACATTTGTTGTCGTTAATGTAATATCAACTTGTACCTTTTTTATGTGTGTAAACAAATAAAATCTAAATCTAAAAATCTTTTGCCTGAACTTAAGCAAGTGTTTTTTCACAACATGTGTTTACTGCGACCAAGAAGAATGATGCCGAGGGGTCTGACAAAGCGTCAGCTGGAATGAGAACGCGTTGTTAAACCAGTGTTTCCCAAATGTTTTTTTATGAGGACCCAATTTTTAAAAAAAGGAAAAACCATCACCACCCATTTCCCAATAGGCATTATCTATAAATTGTGAGCAAATTTGTGTGTAAATGAACGTTCCAGACCATTTTACTGCCATTTCCGCATCACCTTATATTATCTTGAATAGGTAAACCAGCCATTTTAAAGAGACAAACGTTTGATAAATCACTTATTTTATACATAATGTTATTGAAAACATATACACATGTTAAATACTTTATAAATGAGACGAAATGCATTCATGTTGAGTTAACAGGCTCTCGTTTTTCTTTCTTCTCATCAGGTAAACAAACAGAATGTATGCTAGTCTTTCATGTTAGATTCAATATTATAAGTCGGCTACAATTATCAGAACAATACGAAAATTCAGGCTCCCTTGTGTGGCTCAAAGGTGTACTGCAGATATAAATGTTAAATACAAGACTATGGAAGAAATTCTGCAAATTTATTTGGTGACCTTAATATAATCTCCTCAGTCTTTGGGAATGACTGCGTTAAAGTACCAATAAAACAATGAAAAAATACTTAAAAGTAAAAATCCTGCATTTAAAATCATACTTAAAGGTAGAATTAGTAGGATTTTCCTTAAAAATAATCCCTCTCATTCATCACTTGACATGACAAAGGGCCCTAACAAGACACTGCTTTTTTGTGAGGGGTCAAACCAAAACCACTGGTTTGACCTTTAACAATGTGTTGTATCTTATAACCTCATTATGTGTTTTTTATGTTAAAGGTCCCATATCGTGCTCATTTTCAGGTTCATACTTGTATTTTGTATTTCTACTAGAACATGTTTACATGCTGTAATGTTAAAAAAAAACTTTATTTTCCTCATACTGTCAGCCTGAATATGCATGTATTTGCCCTCTGTCTGAAACGCTCCGTTTTAGTGCATTTTGACGGAATTGCAACAGAATTGCGTTGCTAGGCAACAACTTGGGTCCATGTGTACTTCCTTCAGCTGATGACATTCACATACACTGCAACAGGAACAAACTCGGACACATTTAGAATGTTTACGTTTAAAATTGTGTAAAGGGTCTAAATATTGTATATTCGTGACATCACGAATGGGCAGAAATCCTGACAGCTTGTTTCAAATGCAGAGTTTCTGAATACGAGCTGTGTGTATTTCCGTGTGGATTGAGTGTTTCGATACTTTCACAGTATTTATATAGGACTTGAGCCGGCTTTATAATAAAAAAACATGAAAATCTCACTTTTTTTATAATATGGGACCTTTAAATCTTAATCTGAAAAGTAACTTGTAACTAGAGCTCCCAGATAAATGTAGTGAAGTACAATATTTCTCTCTGAAATGTAGTGTGAAGTAGAAGTATAAAGTAGCATCAAATGTAAATACTCAAGTAAAGTAGAAGTACTTCAGAATTGTACTAAAGCTCCAGTACTTGAGTAGATTAACTTTCCATCACTGCTTCCTGCTGTGAGCTGACAGTGCTGACCATTGAGTGTTGACACAAATAATGCTGAATACATTATTTCTAAATAGGAGTTGAGAAATTGGAATGAATAAATGTATCAATGAATTGCATCTTCTCTATAGACAGCCCTTGTGAAGGCGGCGCAGCTCCTTCTTCAAACAGTATCTTTGAGTGTTTCCCTGCTGACCTCTCCCGTTGTGTTGCTTCCGCGTTGGATAAAGATGAAATCTGAGACGATCAACAGAAACATTAGTCTTTTATGTTGGCATTGCATCACTCTCATGAGAAACATCAGACTAGCTCCAGCTGGCTAACTGCATCACAATTGATCAGGGCAAGAGCCAACAATAACTTGAGTTCAGATAGCCGTTCCTTATCTTGTTGTGGTGCTGTTATCGGTTCAATCACTGACTCCATCCTCAGTCACAAAGGTGACACAATGAAAATGTTCTTGCTTTTCATGGCTGTTCATCGTGTGTGGACTGTCCTGCTGCCATGACGGAGGCTACAACTACAGTTCCTACTCTTGTTGTGATGAAGTGTTTGAGTCAATTGAACCGGTGCTACTGTAGCATAGATGAATGAATGTTGGTATAACATGTTTATATATTATAACATTACTAGCTAACATGCTAGTTGGTACCAACAGTGACCAGAAAAATAGAAACCCCTTTTATATGCAATACAATTCAGTACAACACTCCTACAATACCACGTTTGTGAAACGTAAATATATACATACATTTTTTTATTGTTGACACTATATCACTTTATTGTAATTTACAAGGCTGTAGTTTGTGATGTTATTGTATTGGAGCGCATTGTTTCAGATATCAGTATATGTTGTTGTTCTGCCATATAGGGAATGGGAATGTGACGTCAGCAAGTCGGCCATTTTTTGGAGGGTGGAGGGTAAAAGTGCCATCCGCTGTCTGTTTACTCCAAGTGTCAAAAGATAACACTGCAGTGAATAAGGTTCAAAAGCCGAATTGTAGTATATATAGTATACAGTCAGACACAAAGGCTAGTGTTATGGGTTTCATTTGACAAGATACCGGTAATGAATTGGTATTGTGATTAAGTTATATTATTAATCATATTGACTATTTGTTATCCTTTCTTATATGCGCAAATTATTATTTATAATATACAATTTATAATATACAATAATGTATTTAGATTTATAATAGATTTAGTCCATAAACAATGACCAGAGGTCTTTGGGAGCTGTAATGGTACAGTTATAGCAGAAGGGGGCAGCAAAGCTAACTTAACTAACTTAATTGGGTGCGACTGCACAAATAGCCCCACCCTCCACCTGCAGCTGGTCGTGTCTAGAAGGTAACCCCCAAGCTACTCTCGCGAGATTTCCGTAGGATCTATGGGATAGGTTGTTGGGGGCAGCGAATCTCGCGAGAGTTCTGGCACGTTCTCTCGCCACGACAGAGAGGTACTTGTTAAGATGTGGGGATGTTTCAAGTCCAGAGGATCTTTATGTAGGCCTACATTACAACAATCTCCTGCACAAGAAGGAATAACTTAAGAAGGTAAGAACTTTTTTTATTTTCGTTCACTTTGCTACTGTTGTTTTGTTGCTTGTATATTATGGAGTTAATTGGTTGATTTGAGTGTTGGTTGCTGTTGGATATGACTTGTTGAGGGTTGTTGAATGAAGGGTTAGGCTGGTGTCTCCTGCTGCTGCTGTTGTTGTTGCATGTAGCTGGTCTGTGAGCAAGTGTGCACCAGAGGCCTGCACTACGTTATAGCAAAGGATAACATAGGTGCTTAATTAAATGGTGGGGAAGGATCCAACTTTGTTAAAATAATATTTTATCCAGTGTTCAAGCATAAATCATCCATGATTTCAAGTCACTTTCCCCTAAATCCACTATCATTTGCTGGTCTTGTCCAAAATGGCTTTGCCACAGATCTTTTCTCCAACAGTTACAAACTTAATCCTCTTTCGACAATAAGTTTATATCTGACCATTTACTCTCAATATCTGTTGCTGCGCACCCAGCTGGTTATCTCCAAGTGCATTTTTTCCTGAGAAAGACTTGTTCTCCAGCCTGACAGCATGTGTCAAAGCCTGCACATAATAGAGAGGTTGGATCCACACCTAACCAGTAGCTGAGAGTTTGGGTAAAGACAAGCTTCAGGAATAATGTTGGGATGTGTGTTGATTTTGGCATAGTGGCCAAGGTTGGAAGTGCAAACCGGACATACTTAATGCCATACTCATCCATTACAAAATAAATGAATGTAAAACTCTCTGAATTATCTCTGTTGAAACCATTAGGTGCAAAAACTACCAGGAGCTGTAAGATATATTTAATAGACCAATATTACTTTCTTGTTTTTTATTATTGTTTTGTATATATTGAAAAAACAATAACATAATGTTTTGCTGCAATAATAATTTAATTTTGTGCATGAAAGAAGCAACAAAAAAAAAGGAGCAAGCTGTTTTAATGAGATAACCACAATGACAAAGTGTATCATTGAGCAATGCAAGAGGAGCAGCATCCTTGGGCTGAGTAAACATTCAAACTCTTATTAGAATGTTTACGTTGTTCAGAAGAGTAGCTGTCCAAATTGTGTCCAAAGTAGGGCTGGGCGATATGGAGAAAATCAAATATCACAATATTTTTGACCAAATACCTCAATGACGATATTGTAAAGTTGACCATTGGTGCTTTTACAAAATATTTTTTGATAAATAATCATCATTTATGTGGATATAATGACTAACTGTGTAAAGGCAAATAATAGATCAGCTAGAACAGTCTGGTAAGTTTAGAAAAGTACATCACTTTACTGTAATGCATTTAGGGTTGACCCGAATGCTTCGAAGTTTCGAAACCTTGACTATTGCCATGGTATTCAACCTCCAAATTACAATATATACAGTATATATATATACATATATATTATATATGTATATATAATAGTTGCTGATTAATTTAGTAGTTGACGACTAATCGATTCATTTTTGCAGCTCTAGTGGCGAGAGAGAAGTCCAATGGGATGCCCATGTTACCCAGAATAACTTTATTAGAGTTATTCATCTTTTTTTGTATTGCTAGTGGTTGCAAAATTGCTTAATTCAGCTTTAATGCCATTTCTTATATCATATGGGTTTTACATAATTTTATGGTAGACAAAAGTTAAATTAAATGTTGTCATTGTCATTGAACAGTAAAATTACAACATCCTGAAGTTTATAGAGAACCACACTTATTATTACTGTTTGCAAAAAATATTCTTATCTTCCATTTTGCTATATGGGTCTAATTTGCATGCAAGCGGTAGAGCAACCAAAACAAATAGTGGAGAAAAAACAAAAGAAAGGAGAAGGAGTGCTCACCTGCAATGTGAACTGTTTTATTTATGAAGGCTCTGCCAGGCACGATGGAGACAAATTACCTTTTAACAATGTGAAATAGAATTTTGTTTACAAGGCTACGCTTCCCCTTGCTTTTTCAAATGAGATTTTTCACAGCTTCCTCATTTGTATCTCACAGCATTATCGTCTCAATCTTTCAAAACCAATCAGTCTCAAGAAAAGAACAGAAAAAAGAGAAGAATGAATCACTGCTGTTCATAAAACAAGCCATTAGGTGTATTTTATGAATGCACACCACATCAGCCACCAGCCTCAGACGCCTTCCTCCTCCTCCATCCTCCTCCAAACCACCCATCGGTTCAGTCATTTCAGTGACATACCCTCCACAATTTTATTTAAAGCCCAATACAGTCTGCAGCATGGTAGAGTGCCCTCTGTGAAAAGCTGTGCTGGGTTAGATTTGGGAAATGTATACACAATCAGAACAGAGACGGGAGGAAATAAGAGTGCAGACTGGAAACACACTCACCTAAAACACAACCATATCACTGCATCACAGAGCTGCCATGAACAACCACTTCTAAGCCTGGAATCCATTTCATAGATTATCAAGCATTTGATACTAAGGTTAACCAAGCAAAGCCTATAGTCTTTGTTTGTAAAATACGGCGAGGGATTTTGGCAGGCAAAATCTGTTAAATCCTCTCTTTTAACTCACTAATTACCTTTGTGTACTAGTGTTGGGTTTGTGTATTTTTTAGGGGTGGGAATCACCAGAAGGCCAACGATACAATATTATCACGATACTTAAGTCACGATACAATTTTATTATGATTTTAAACATTTTTCGATATGCTGAGTATTGTGATAAGATATATTGTGATTTATTACCCTTTTTCAACTGCAAATTATGCAGTTTCACAACATCTGTTTTATCTAATAATATACAGTTTTCACTCTGTTCATCTCAGACTTTTCATTCACATATCTTGAGGTCAGAGGTCAAGGGGCTCCTTTGAAAATAGCCATGGCAGTTTTTCCTCGCTAAAATTTAATGTTGGAGCGTTCTTCTCGACAAGCTAACATGAAAAGGTTGGCACCAATTAGGGATGCTAATTTTGAAAAATTTCCTTAACCGATAACTTCCCTCGTTAACTGATTATTAACCGTTAACCGACGAGATTTGTGCCTCACATGCAGCGGTGCGCCAGATGCAGTGTAGGAGCACAACAGACAACTGAGTCCCCAGTTCACCGTCCGGGAGCGTTAACTTAGCAGCCACGGTGTTGCGTGTAGTGTCGCGGACATGCAGCCACTCACTGGCGTGTTCAGGGAGTGGCCTTGGGTGGCAAAGGCCACCCCTGAAATCTGATTGGCCACCCCAAGTGCCACCCCAATATCTTAAAATATGATTGGCTATATGCCCAGTCAGAGGCGGGCCACGGCACTGAATGTAAACTGCACTCTTGTTTAGAGTTGCAGTTCCTTCTCAAACCTGAGAGGCAGAGATGCGCTAAAGTAGTATGTAGCCTGCAAAAAAAAAGGCGCGAAGAAGAAGA
This sequence comes from Adelosebastes latens, assembly GCA_916700685.1. Taxonomy (NCBI): domain Eukaryota; kingdom Metazoa; phylum Chordata; class Actinopteri; order Perciformes; family Sebastidae; genus Adelosebastes; species Adelosebastes latens. The sequence goes on from CAKAKR010038154.1 coordinate 7,938, forward strand.
AGAAGTTTGAGCCGGTGAACCTACAGGTGAAACAAACTTTTTTTCTACAGTCAGTCTATCGAAGCAACACGTCTCTGGAGCGTCGTCGTGAAAGATGTGAGTAGCCTACATTTTACTACACTTACTGTGCCTGTAGTTAAAAGCTGTAACGGTAATAAGCTAAACATTTACCCTGTCTTGTTTTATTTCTTTTTATTGTAATTGGCACAAGGCTGTCATCATCTCATCTCATTAGCAAACACTGTTTTGACTGTCAACGATGCTAAAGCTAACATTTAGCTATTCTGTACTGCGTAACATTGTTATGTTAGACCCGTGTAACATCAATTACATTTCGTTTTCATTCGTGTGTATGCACAATTATCTATTGTACAACATATAAGAATGTCGTGCATTATGGGACTATTACAGTATGAAAAGAAATCAGAATATAAAGGATTTCTTCAAAAGAAAGAAATCCAAAATAGAGCCAGAGCAGGGGCAGAGCAGTCAGTCAGAGGATGAGAGCCAGCTTGTCCTGAAACAGCCTTCAGCTTCAGCTGTACACATAGGTATGTGAAATCCTGATAGTTCAAGTTTGTTCTCATGTTTGAACTTACTCATTTGGTTTGACTGTAACATACCACTTAGTTTACTTAGGAAAGGCTGATTGTATTATCATTCTAATCACAGTTTATGTATTATTATAGAGTCACATGTGGATGGTAAAGATGAAAGACCCTCAACATCACATACACATCAGGGTATGTATGAATTTACCTTCTTTAAAACATTATGTGCATTGATTCGAACTGGGATATTTCACTTATACTACAGTGGCATATACTGTCATTAAGCGTGTAGACAATTTTTTTAACAATACTGGTGTGAAAAGCCTAAATGTGACAATTTGACATATAAATGAACTGATACAATCTCTGTATTGCTTCAGGTGTGTCCAGTGCTGACAATCCAGAGGTTCCTGCAGGCCATGCACAGGGGGATAGTGGTGTGGCAGCCCCATTTGGCGGGCTCGGACCTATTGGTATGTCTTAACAATTCATTTTTCATATGAAGTATAATATGCTTAATATTTTAGGCACATTTTATTATCATTCTAATGACAACCTATGTGTTATTGCAGAGTCAAATGAAGATTCCTGTGATGAAGGCCCCTTACCGTCACATACACAGCACAGTATGTATGCTTTACCTTTTTTTTTTGTTGTTGTAATGTTTTTAAACATTACAGTATCCGCTTTTATTTGGATCATTATATTAATAACACTGGTGTTTAAAAGCTAAATGTGACAATTTGAAATATAATTAAACTGATAAAATCTCTGTATTGCTTCAGGTGTGTCCAGTGCTGACAATCCAGAGGTTCCTGCAGGCCATGCACGGGGGGATAGTGGTGTGGCAGCCCCTTTTGGCAGGCTCGGACCTATTGGTATGTCTTAACAATTCATTTTTCATATGAAGTATAATATGCTTAATATTTTAGGCACATTATCATTCTAATGACAACCTATGTGTTATTGCAGAGTCAGGCGAAGATTCCTGTGATGAAGGCCCCTTACCGTCACATATGCAGCAGAGTATGTATGCTTTACCTTTAAAAAAAAAAAAAAAACATTACAGTATCTGCTTTTATTTGGATCAGGATATCAATAATACTGGTGTTTAAAAGCTAAATGTGGCAATTTGAAATATAATTAAACTAATAAAATCTCTGTATTGCTTCAGGTGTGTCCAGTGCTGACAATCCAGAGGTTCCTGCAGGCCATCCACAGGGGGATAGTGGTGTGGCAGCCCCTTTTAGCCGGCCCGGACCTATTGGTATGTCTTAACAATTCATTTAAGTCAAATCAGTGACTTAAATGACACTTAAAGGTTCTGATTCCCATACATTTGTCACTTACAGATATTTCACAGTCAAGAGCAGCAGGACCCACTCAACCCCGGTTAAAGATGTATCCAAAAACCATGCAAGGGGAGAAGAGGAGGTCGTTCAATCCATCTTGGTACAACACGTTTTCATGGCTTGAGTACTCACTAATGAAAGACTCCGCTTACTGCTATGCATGCAGACAGTTCTCTTTGCCTAGCACGTCAGAATCCGTTTTCACCTCAGAATCCGGCTTTTCACATTGGAAAAAAGCAATGTATAAAGATGCTGGCTTTAAGTTGCATGAAAAATCAGATTCTCACATTACTGCAGTGTTAGCTTGGAGTGAACACAAGAGGGCTGCACTTACAGATGCTTCTGTATTAAACATGATCAACAAAGAGTACAAAAAGAACGTTGAAGAGAATCGCAGTTACATTAAAACTCTTGCAGATGTACTGCTTTTGACAGCCACACAAAATATGGCACAAAGAGGGCACTGTGAGTCTGAGCAATCTGACAACAAAGGGAATTTCTTAGAAATTCTTGAAATGATTGCTAAACACAATCCCGTGGTAGCCAAAAAAATGAAAGCAAAAGGCAATGCAAAATACACAAGCAATACCATACAAAATGAAATTCTGCAGTGCTTAGCCAGTATGGTGCAGGATTCCATTGTGAAAGAAGTGAAAGAGAGTGAGGTATTCTCCATCATCGCTGATGAAACCAAAGATCTGCAAAAAAAGGAGCAGCTTCATTAGTACTTCGATATTATTACAATGGGGCTGTTCATGAAAGCTTCCTTGAATTCCAGCATGCACAAAATCTAGATGCTAAGGGGCTTAGTGACATGATCATCAAGTGCTTAGAAAGCTATGGCCTTCAGTATAAATCAAACCTTGTTGGACAAGGTTATGACGGCGCCTCAGTAATGAGTGGTAAACATTCGGGTGTGGCAGCCAGAATTAAGACAGAGGCTAAAACTGCGTTTTATGTCCACTGTAATGCGCACTGTCTAAACCTGGTCTTGGTTGACACTGTAAAGTCAGTTCCAGAGGCAGATTGTTTCTTTTCGCTGCTTGAGAAGATCTATGTATACATGTCAGGCTCTTATGTGCACCAGAAATGGCTTACTGTCCAGAAAGAGATGTATGGTGGCACACCTAGAGAGTTACAAAAATTAAGTGACACAAGATGGGCATGTAGAGCAGTAGCTTGCAGGAATTTGATGGATAGATTACCAGCTGTGTTGTGTGTTCTTCAAAATATAAGTGCAGAAAATCACAGAGACAGGTCCATTGATGCTAGAGGTCTGCTTGCACAGATTGACCTCACATTCATAGGCCTCCTTGCAACCTTCCGAAAAGTTTTCGGTGACACAAAGCTGCTTTCTGACCTGTTGCAGTCACCCTCGGTTGATTTAGCTATGGCAGCAGACATGGTGGAGTCACTTCTTGATACTTTTCAAGAGTATAGGACTGAGACATTTAGTGATAAACTGTGGCATGACATAGTAGAGACAGCCAAACAGTGCAACATAGCTGTTGAGAATGTTGAGAAGAAAAGAGCACATAAAGTCAGCACCAAACTTGGTGGGTCGTATGTGACATGTACTATAGGCCTGCGCAAGGGTAATGCAGACAAAGATACATTCAGGCAGGGACTACTCTACCCCATCCTTGACACCTTAGTTGCTGAAATGGAAAGAAGGTTCTCAAAAATGAACTGTTCAGTAATGAGAGGTATACAGGCCTTAAATCCTAAAAGCAGTACATTCCTCCAGGATGACCAGGTCTTTGACTTTGGAAAAATATATGGGTGTGATAAGGAAGATCTTACTCATGAGCTTCACCAGGCTAGAAGAATTTTGTCAAGGAAAGCTGAGAGTGGGGCGGCACAGTTGGGAAACATCCTAGATTTAACAGTGTTTTTGGAACCATACCAAGAGGTGTTTGTTGAGCTCTTCAGGCTATGCAAAATAGCTCTAGCCCTCCCAGTCAGCAGTGCTGCATGTGAGCGGAGTTTTTCAGCTCTAAAGCTCATTAAAACTCATTTGAGGACAACCATGCTAGACAACAGACTAAGCCATTTAGGTTTGCTAAGTATTGAGTCATGAAGAGCGAGGGCACTCAACATGGATGATTTTATCAAAGTGTTTGCAAGCAAACACAAGAACAGGCGAATTGCACTGTTTTAACCCTCCTGTTTTCCTCAGGTCAAGGAAGGAAGAAGGGAGGGAGGAAGGACGGAATGAAGAACAGAGGAAGGACAGAGGGAGGAAAGAAAGAGAGAAGGACAGGAAGAAGGGAGGGAGGAAGGAAGCAAGGAAGGAAGGAACTGTCAAAACAGATTGGGTCTCTTGAATGGTAATACTAGGTAATACTAGAGTAACCAACACTGTAGCACATGTAAAGTTTATCATTTGTTTGGTTAAATAATTTGTTCAAAGAGGCGTATGTATTTTAAATATGTTTGCACTTTATAGGCGGAGAGTGACTGTGTTTTTTATTGTGCATTGTTTTCTTATGTTGGCTTTTGGAGTCACAGGTTATTTTGTAGCATTATTACTGTAACAAATCAGTGTTGAAACAAGATTTGTTACAAGTGATGTAAGCTTTTTTTATGCACACATAAGCTCTGGTAAGGTCAGCTATCTCTGTTGATAAAATATTCTACACGGTCTGTACCTCCAACCATTTACATTGTTGCACATGTAAAGTTTTGCACAGTTTTGTCAAGTAAATATTTTGCCCAAAGAGTCTTATTTATTTTAATTTTGTTAGCACTTTATAAAGTGACTGTTTTAGAATAAGGTTTTCTTTTGTATGTAACCTACTTTGGGAATTTACAAATTATTTTGGCATTATTTAACAGTTCACTTTACAATGTTAAAACAAGATTTGCTGGTATGTGAGGAGGGATGTGACTTTTGTTTATACCTGGGAGTTCAGGTTTCTCTGTTGCTGAGAATACTACAGTAACTTACTACACTGTGGCACATGTGACAAGTTTTGTCAAGTAAATATTTTGCCCAAACAGGCTTATTTATTGTAATTTTGTTGGCACTTTATACAGTGCACTTTATACAGAAAGTGCATTGTCTTTTTTGTATGTACTGTATATCATACCTTGGAAGGTTGTTTTGAGGTTAGAATAAAGTATGGTAGTTTTCAATCACATTTGTATGTTGCCTTTTCCTGAATGTTGTGACTAGTAGGTCTATTCTTGCTTGCAGTGTTAGTAAGTGAAGTAGATATGGGTTGTGGAGACAAAAATGGTAAATTAATGCTATGCCGACACCTGGGTGTGGGTGTGTGTTTTCTTGTGTGTGTGTGTGTGCGTGCATACGTGAGTGTATATGTCTGTGCGCAGGCGCTCCTGCTCACACTTCATGCCACCCCTGCATAAGTCAGTG
>CAKAKR010038155.1:0-37487 GCA_916700685.1 Adelosebastes latens
TATCAGGACTAAACCTTTAATCACATCCAAAAAAAGGAATCTGTGCCTGTAATGAAGTGATGGGCAGAGGTTATAGGTCATTGTGCAGTTTTGGTAAATTTAGCCTTTTCATCATTCCAAGTGAACATCTGTCTGTTAAGTAGTCTCAAGTATACATTTGTCAGGTAAATATTAATTGTATCCCTGTTGTACACATGCATGGTTTCTTTCTTTGTTTTATTATAGCCCCTCTCTACTTTATTGTTGTATGTTTGCACTTTGCACTTGAAACATAATAATTTATAAATGGCTCAAATAAATGTTTACCTGCTGTACTTATGCATTGTGATCTGTTGGCCCAACCTAAGTAAACTGTGGCACCAAAAGGGCATGATATTGAGTAGATTAGACATAGAAAATTTGTGGCAACAAAGTGACAATCAATATTATTGAATAGATTCAAGCAACAATGTGTTAAAATGTTAGTTGATATTATGTATTTTATGTAGTGAATCCAAATCATTTTTATCCAAATAATTAGTAAATATAAATCAATTTCCCCTAAATAATTAGTAAATATAAATCAATTTTACCCAAGATATTCAGTAAATATAAATCAATTTTACCCAGATATTCAGTAAATATAACTCAATTTCACCCAGATAATTAATAAATATAAATCAATTTCACCAAGATGATTAATTGATATAAATCAATTTCAACCAGATATTCAGTAAATCTTAATCAATTCCACCCAAATAATTAATAAATATAAATCAATTTCACCCAGATATTCAGTAAATGTAAATCAATTTCACCTAGATAATTAATTAATATAAATCAATTTTACCCAGATATTCTTTAAATATAAATCAGTTTTTCTTGTTAAATTAATTTGGATTTACTTAATTTATTCAATACTTTTTAATCAAATTTGTAGTAGTAAAATCTATTCAATTATATTACGTGTCACTTTGTTGCCTTAATTTTTTTAAGTTAACCATTGGTCACATTTTTTAGGGTGTACCAAGAAAACAATATACGACTAAAATTACAACATATTAAGTTATTATGCACCGAAAAATGAACTTCCATGGCCTCCGCCATTTCTGACAACGTCAACAAACACGTCACAAGTCGTGAACTCTGAGCTTTCCCAATCTTTCCACTTACGAGGTCGTGAATACGACATGAGGGGGGCGTTCATGTGGAATCATCTCGTAAACACGGTAAACACGACCCCATTTGAAGGCACCATATCATATAAACTGAGATTTCAAATATCAGTCTGTAAAGTAAATCCTAACTTTAGCTGTCAGATATACGTATAAGTATAAGTACAAAGTAGCATTAAATAAAAGTACGCAGTAAAGTACCAGTACCCTATTAATTGTACCTGAGTACAGTATTTGTGAAATCTATTTAGTTATTTCCCACTATTGGGTTTATAAAAAAAGGATATCTAATATTGTGACAAAAGCCAAAAATATGACTAAATGTACCAACCAGAATTCCCGTTGGCCAAACAAGGCATACAGACAAACAAATAATGTAATTGAAATAATAATTATTTCACCATCTCATCATCAAATTAGAACTCATTAGTGTTTTCTCTAAAGCAAAGACATGATGGTCAGTTTATCAGGTTTATTGTATTCTCTTCAACAGGTTGTGAACTAAAGGAGCCTGCAGCACAAACATCTATTCATCCATACACACATTAACTTCAATCACTAATGCACATTGCACACACAGGTAAACACAGACACACACAAACAGGGTCTCTGCTCGTCCTGCTCTCTCCCATGGGTCTCTGTTCAAATTGACCTTCTCTGCCTTTCATCACAGGAAAATATCCCCCTCAAAGAATAATAAGGCCGCCAGACACATTAATTAGAGAGCATCTATTTAGATAAATGTCTAAGAGAGAGAGAGAGAGAGAGAGAGAGAGAGAGGGAATGTAAGGGAAGTTATTAATATATGCAATATGAAAATAATTGCACACAATGTTTCTTAATATGTGGAAATGGCCCCTCTGCATTAAGCAAATACATTTCCCTTCTACAATTTTCATCTTTTTATGGATGGAGATGTGAAGTTTGCAAGCTTAGGCATTTCCTGTTTGTATTATCTTGGTTTATTCTGAGTATATGTATATTATTGTTGTCGTGAATAATGTCATTTTGGCAGACGTGCAGTATTTCCTGTGATTTAAAAATCCTGCTTGCAGTGCAGCATTTCACACAGTGACTTAAACAGTGTGAGAGACTGGTATTGCAGACGCACCCATCCTCAGTTTTTCCTCAGGTTAGGACAGCAACATGTTGTAATTGTCCTGGCTCATTGTTAGAGTGTGTGTGTGCCTCCTGCAGTACACACACACACAGCAGGAGGGGAAATGATGAAAATGACTGTTAATTGAGAGAGTGACAGATCTGGAGACGGACGCACACATCACTCTTTTTCTATCATGTCTCATGTGGTGTGTATGATCATGTATGGATTCATGTCTGTGTATGCATGATGCAGATGTATAATTGCATGTAAGCAGCCTACATGCTTACATGTGGGGTATTTTGTGGAGACTGTGGGACCTCTCACATGCATGTGGTGTGTGTGTGTGTGTGTGTGTGTGTGTGTGTGTGTGACCTTAGGAGTCTGTGCTCCATCTGGTCCCAGTCAGAACTGTTTGAGGCAGCGTCTCAATCAGAGCTGCTTGCTGACTGGTGTTGTTGTTGTTCTCGTGTTGGTGCTGCAGCTGTCCGGCCCTCAGCCCGCCCGAACACACAGCTCCGCTCACACCTTCCTCTCAGACTGCCAACTGAAAACAGCCCACTTTGTATCATTTGTACGGCTGTCACTCGATTAAAATATTTAATCGCGATTTAATCGCATGATCGTCCATAGTTAATCACAATTAATCTCACATTTTTTACCTATTCAAAATGTACCTTAAAGGAAGATTTGTCAAGTATTTAATACTCTTATCAACATGGGAGTGGGCAAATGCATTATAAACATACTTATTATGCTTTATAATCTACTTATAGTACTGTTTAATTATAGTTATAAGAGCTCATAAATATCCGTAATGCTTTATAACAATAATCATAACATGTCATGATACATCATGATTGCTGGTCACTCACTTTTTTTTTTTGCAAGGGTCATAGTGTATTAGAATTCCCATAGTTGTAATACATTATAATCTCTTATAATGAACTATAATCACTGTTATAATGCATTATGAGTTACTCTAAGTGGTCATTGTTTGCTTTAAGTAAAATGTGTTCTGCCATAGATTTAATGATATATTTTTCACTTTATTTTAAGCAAACAATGACCACTTAGAGTAACTTATAATCATATTATAATGCATTATAACAGTGATTTTAATGTATTATAAAATTATTTTAATGTATTGCAACTATGGGAATTGAAATACACTATAATCCTTGCAAAAAATCATTAATTAATATGATACTTGACCTTATAAGTCATTATAAAATGCTTTATAACATGTCATGATTATTGTTATAAAGCATTGTGGATATTTATGAGTGATTATAACCATAATTATACAGTGCTATAAGCAGATCATGATGCATTGTAAGTCTGTTTATAATGCATTATAGACATGGCATCATAGAAAGTGTTACCATAAGATCATTTTCATACATCCCTTACTACCTGCTTACAGCATGTGTTAGAGTGTTGTAACTTTGTAGAAAGAAAGAAAGAAAGAAAGAAAGAAAGAAAGAAAGAAAGAAAGGAAGAGGGTATTGTGGAGTGTTATCCATTTATCAACACACCGTCTAATGTGTGTGACTGCAGGGCAAAAGTGCTTTGACCTCCTTGCAGACTCTCCACTCTAACACCACTGTACTGTTTACTTCATAGCTCTGACATTTGCACTAATAATAAACAAAAGGACGGACATTTTCTCCGGCAGAGATCTGTGTGTGTGTCACTCACTCACTCAGAAACCTGATTACAGAACCTGATGGAATTATCATATTTACAATAAGACCTTTCCATTATAACGCTCGGCTATTGTGCTTCCGATGCAGACAGTAAATGCCAGAGCGATTTGACAGACGGGAGAGGAGAAAGCCGAGATAGATGGCTGACAAAATGAAAAATGAAATGGGAAAAAAATTAGCAAAATGACACAGTGATTGTGATCTGAGGTGTTTTACATTCATATTAAACTGCATAGCAGATCAGTGGTGGCTGTGCTGGGTTTTTCAACATTTAAAGTTTAAAAGCTGTATTTTCTATTAGATTCTCAAATATAACTATTAATGGGAAACATGTGTGGTCAAAAGGAAACGGAAGGTTCCAGTGATGGTGATTCGGTGTGCTCCTGGTTACCTCTTAACCAGGAAGACTCAGGGGATGTTTAACATGCCGCACTCTGGTTTGGACCTTTTCTTGGCTCCGTGCCTCATGAGTGTAATTTGGATGAGTGCAGCTCGCTTGCCTTTGGGCTCATTAACAACAATATAAACAGTAATTACTGTGATCGCCTAATTAATTCATTTAAAAATGCTGCACGGCGTAAAAGGCATGAGCAAATCTTTTCTGGAGATAACAATTTTACGGAATCATTGTTGACATAATTAGCAATTTCATGTTCCAAAATACAACCGAAATAATTAAAAACTTTCTTTTTTTTTTGTCCTATTTTATACATTTTCTCTTTTATTATTCAGATTGCCTCCGCTTTTCTTTCCCTTTTTCACTAAGCCTGCTTTCTGTGAGTTATCCTTCTCTGATCCCGTCTCTGTCTGCATGGTGGCTCTGCAGTCCTGATAAATGTAATCCTCCCCTCTGGACACATTCTTTTGTTTTTTGGGCCATTTCGAGGCTCTCTTCTGATCACCAAGCCCGACTTATTATACAATTCTCTGCCTTCATTCTGTGGGTTTTGTTGCGGTAAAGAATGGTCATTTGGACCTCCATTGTCCATTAATTCTATCTGCGTTATTGGCTAGTTAATTGTCATTAACAGTAATTAAGATTCAGCTGAACAAAAAAGTGGATTTGTTGTGGCTCAGCACAATGAATGATGAAATCTTTACATTTCTTCTGCCACATCCTACAGAGATTTTCTCTAAAGACAATGTTTCAATTAAACCATTTAGCAGCATAGATATGTTCCATGATAACTAGCTGTAATGCTTTCTATATGAATGAAGGATAAGATCAACTCATATATGAAATTAGCACATCCGTGTTTGTGTTTATTTAAATCCCTGCAACCTTTAAACATAGATTTATGTCTAAAGTATATTTTTTAGGGCTGTCAGTTGATAAAATATTTAATCACGATTAAATGATAGTTATTTGTGATTAATCACAAATTAATTGCATATTTTTTATCCGTTCAAAATGTACCTTAAAGGGAGATTTGTCAATTTAAAAATTTGCTTTATGCAAATATATGTATATATTTATTATTGGAAAACAAATCAACAACAAAAAAACAATGTAGTCCAGAAACCCTCACAGGTACTGCATTTAGCATAAAAAATATGCTCAAATCATAACATGGCAACAACAGCTGTCAGTGTGTCAGTGTGCTGACTTGACTATGACTTGCCCCAAACTGCATGTGATTATCATAAAGTGGGCATGTCTATAAAGGGGAGACTCGTGGGTACCCATAGAACCCATTTTCATTCACAAATCTTGAGGTCAGAGGTCAAGGGACCCCTTTGAAAATGGCAATGACAGTTTTTCCTCACCACAATTGGAGCGTTATTTAGCCTCCTACATGGTTGGTACCAATGGATTCCTTAGCTTTTCTAGTTTCATATGATACCAGTATCTTCACTCTAGCTTTAAAACTGAGCCCACTACAACCTAAAAAATCGTAAGTTGCATTAATGCATTAAAGGAATTAGTGGAGTTCAAATTAATTTGCGTTAACGCGTTGTTATCACTTTGACAGCCCTAATATTTTTATATTAAATGTATTCTTATCATAAAATATTGTATTTTTGTTGATGCCGTCAATGCTTTAATAGAACAAACATTGGTGCATAGGATGAAAAGCACAAAGTGAGAAGCATGTGACAGAGTGGTTTATGTCACAGCCACAGTCCTCTGACCCTTCAAAACCCCAATTAGTATTCCTGCAGAATTTATTACCACGCCTGGCATCACTTCTTGTTGATTACCTCTCTACTCATTAAAGTGAGAGCAGATTTATAGACAGATCTGACTGATGCATGGTTGAGGTGAGGGGGGGGGGGAGAAAAATCTCACTATGTCAAAATGGTGACAAATGTATACGTGATCCAGAGCAATGTGGTTGATGTTTTACAAAGTGCCAGAGATTAATAAGGGTCTTTTTTTAATCTAAAAAGAGGCAAGGGTTATATGGGGTAACCTGCTCTAACAAAATATATAGAGACCAGTGACATATCTGAGGTACAAAATGCCTCTCTCTCACACACACACACACACATACGTACATGATCAAATTGATTGATAAAATCTATGGACATACATGTGCAGCTAAATTGGCCTTGTGCAACCATTACAGTCATTCTAACTGACTATATACAAAGAGAAATGTCTAGAGAACAGGATGCATGCAATATAATAAAATTAATGAATTCATTATTTAATTATTTTATCTTATTTTGGCAGGTTTAACTTGTGTGAAATGAAGTGACTGGCAGAAAATGGGAACACACCGCAAAGCGCAGCACTTGATCGCCTCCTGCTGGTGTAATACACAACACCAGGCTCTGCTTTTACACTCATTATTTTTGGCATGGATTGAAATTATGTGGCAAATTTTCTGTTCACTGTATATGAGTTTACATGAAAGGTCAAAGGTGAATTTTATGTTTACAGTTCATGTAACACATTGCTACACAAATAAATGTACTGTATACATACACTTGTGCATATCCTTTTTTGTGTACTACAACTTTGACCTACTGTTGAAATGTGAATCTAAAAAGCTCAGTGCTTTACACGACAGCATTCAGCTAGACAGAGCTTACATTCTGGTATCGTACAGTAAGCAGTCAGTATCAAAAAAAAAGTAGAACAAAACAGAGATTTTTATTTAAGAAACATTTCTAAGGGTCGACTGCCGTGGTGAGAAAACATGTAATCATTTTGACCCGTACGGCTCACACGATGACAAAAACAACTTTTCATTTAGGTGGCAAGTTTACTGACACAATAACTAGATTTTGAAGTGTGAATGAAATGTTTTGGGTGAGTTACTACGTTTTGCAGACATTCAATTAAGTTGTGATGTCCCATCAAACAGTTGTGACAGTTGCATTTACAGTTTAGAGAAAGTTAAATCGCGGTTATGTACTTGAATCGATTGACAGCCCTAATTAATTACTTATATTTACATTATATAATTTTGCAGTGCATGTGGTTAATGCAACTGCAATCCAGACAGAGCTTTTATTCCTACAATATAAGTTTCCTTGAAACTTGCAAACACTGGAAAATCCTTTAATGTGACAAGAAGAAAAGCCTCATGAAGACATGTGCCAAAGATAGGAAAACTGTACAAAATAGTAGAGAGACACGTAGGTAGGCCTACACCAACACTGTCCAAGTTAAATCACAAAAAGAAACTGTAGTACCTTCAGCAGTACCCTACTACACTCACCAAAAGTTAAATCATTAAATGGTACATTGGTGAAACTATCCTCAGGAATATGTTAGTTTTATGGGATTAAATGGCTATAGGTGAAGACATGCCCTACCTCCCCTTACCAAAAAGAAGTTTATTCAAGTGTGCTATTAGTATACTTCTTTTAAACTTAAAATAAGAGAGTATATTTCAGTTTACTTTTTATGTACTTATGTATATAAGATATACTTAACAAAAATATACTTAAATATACTTGGCTCATACTGACAAGTGTAGAGAAAAGTCTAAGTATACTTGGCTTATACTTGTACTTAATCTTTTGATCAAGATATACTTAAGAAAACTATATGTTAGTATACTTGTAGTATAAAATCTACTTAACTAGTAGTTTACTGAATATACTTTAAAGTGCACTTTCATAAAGTAAAAAGTGGGCTACCAGTATAAAACTAGTTAATTATCAGTACAATACTTACACTTAAAGTATACTTTTATAAACTAAATTAGTACAAGAAGTTTTGAAGTAGTACACTTACTAGTATAAAACTAGTAAACTATCTGTATACTTATAATATAGTTGCAGTACAAAATAAGACTTAAATGTAAACTAGTTGTGTACTCAAAGTTTACTATTCTTACACTTAAAGTATACTTAAAAGTATACTTTTATAAACTAAAAAGTGGACCAATAATACGCTTATAAGTATACAACTAGTACATTGATATTAGTATACTTACGACATAAAGTATACTTGGGAAACTTCATAGAATGAACTTGAAGTATACTGCTTTTTTGTAAGGGTCACCACAAGTTTAATCATTAAATGGTACATTGGTAAAATTATCCTGAGGAATATGTTAGTTTTGTGAGATTAAATCAGTATAGGTCAGGGGTCAGCAACCTTTACTATCAAAAGAGCCATTTTAGGCAAAAAAGAAAAAAAAAAATCTGTCTGGAGCCGCAAAACATTATACAGCTTACACAAGGTTTATAGTCTAAGTACTGTATACAGTATATACTGTACGTTTAATGCAGTGAGGGCCAAAGTGCAAATGTACTACGGAGTATTTAGGGAAAAAAATCGGAGATTTCCAGAATAAAGTAATAATATTACGAGAAAAAAGCTGTAATATTACAAGAATAAAGTTATAACTTAACGAGAAAAAAAGTCGTAATATTACGAGAATAAAGTCAAAATTTAAGAGAAAAAAAGACAATAACATGTAAAATTACTACTTTATAATATTAAGACTTTATTCTCATAATATTACGACTTTTTTCTCGTAAACCTATGACTTTATTCTCGAAATCTCAGATTTATTTTTTTCCCTCAATGTGGCCCTAATACTCCGTCGTTCCGTCGTACCATAGACATACAACAATGATAAATAAAACTGAAAATGTGAACAAAAAACAGTTATTCATTTCCATTTTTAAAAATCCACAGGGAGCCACTGGAGAGGAGCTAAAGAGCCGCATGTGGCTCCGGAGCTGCAGGTTGCTGACTCCTGGCATAGGTGAAGAAATGACATATCTTTCCTGGCTGTCCACTAGATGGCGGTATAGTCTTATAAAGACATTATAACATAATTCAGTTTAAAGTGGCTAGAGAGGAGGAATAAGACAGAACTCTCACTCTGCTCTTTTTATGGATACCACAAATGTATGCAGATATGAATTTCACATATTGCTTCCATGGGTGGAGAATTAATTAGATTTTTGTAAAAAAAAAAAAAAAAAAAAACAACTACCACTCGTGTCATGTTTTATAAAATGTCTAATGGCAAACTTTTATGTCTTGTCCGACGGCGCATGCGTCATGAACAGACATAATTTCGCAGACCGGAAGAGGAGCCAGTTTTTCCTCTCACGCAGCACATCTTCATTTATTTGCTATCTTTGATCGTCTAACTATGTGACACTTGTTGGTGTTGGTTGTGGATGCATGTGTTCCTCTGTAGTGTTGCTCTGCAGTTCACCGACTATAACCGGCAGATGAAGAAGAAGAAGCTGCCTCTGGTGACATCTCTTACATAAAGTGGTACGTCTCCTGTCTGAGGTTGTAGCATTTATAGCTTTTAATGGCTTGTTTCCTCATTTAGACTCCAGATATAACGTTAGCTGTGTTATAGCATGTAGCTCGCTATGCTAGTGGAGCTGTGTAGAGCAGGAACACACTTCCTCTGGCTCCGTGTTGATGCTGCTACACGGTTTAATGTTCCTCTGTTATTACATGTGCCACGTCTATCAGCATGTAGTATGCTCTCACTGTTGTGTATTTACAAATGCTCTGAAGGTTTCCGCAGGTTGTGCTCTGGGCGGATAGAAACTGAAACAACAGAAACTCACAGAAGCACACGCACTGTTTCCTGTGCTTTGACAGGAACGTTTTAGAGGGATTTAGTTTGAATTTAAGGTGTTTTGTGTGTGTTTTTTTCAAGCTGAAATGTGTTTCTCTGCATTGAAAAGATGTAACCCCTTACAAAATAATAAGTTTATTCAAGTATGCTATTAGTAAACTTCTTTTAAGCTTAAAGAGAGTATGCTTTCTGATTACTTTTTATGTACTTGTCAGAGATAAACTTAACAAAATTATACTGAAGTGTACTTGGCTTATACCGACAAGTATACAGAAAAGTCTAAATGTACTTGGCAAGTATACAGAAAAGTCCAAGTATACTTGGCTTATACAGAAAAGTATAATTGTACTTGGCTGACACTGAAAAGTATACAAAAAAGTCTAAGTGTACTTGGCAAGTATACAGAAAAGTCTAAGTATACTTGGCTTATACTGAAAAGTATACAGAAAAGTCTAAGTGTACTTGGCAAGTATACAGAAAAGTCCAAGTATACTTGGCTTATACTGAAAAGAATACAGAAAAGTATAAGTTTACTTGGGAAGTAAACAGAAAAGTCCAAGTATACTTGGCTTACACTGAAAAGTATACAGAAAAGTATAAGTGTACTTGGCAAGTATACAGAAAAGTCCAAGTATACTTGGCTTATACAGAAAAGTATAATTGTACTTGGCTGACACTGAAAAGTATACAAAAAAGTCTAAGTGTACTTGGCAAGTATACAGAAAAGTCTAAGTATACTTGGCTTATACTGAAAAGTATACAGAAAAGTCTAAGTGTACTTGGCAAGTATACAGAAAAGTCCAAGTATACTTGGCTTATACTGAAAAGAATACAGAAAAGTATAAGTTTACTTGGGAAGTAAACAGAAAAGTCCAAGTATACTTGGCTTACACTGAAAAGTATACAGAAAAGTATAAGTGTACTTGGCAAGTATACAGAAAAGTCCAAGTATACTTGGCTTATACAGAAAAGTATAATTGTACTTGGCTGACACTGAAAAGTATACAAAAAAGTCTAAGTGTACTTGGCAAGTATACAGAAAAGTCTAAGTATACTTGGCTTATACTGAAAAGTATACAGAAAAGTCTAAGTGTACTTGGCAAGTATACAGAAAAGTCCAAGTATACTTGGCTTATACTGAAAAGAATACAGAAAAGTATAAGTTTACTTGGGAAGTAAACAGAAAAGTCCAAGTATACTTGGCTTACACTGAAAAGTATACAGAAAAGTATAAGTGTACTTGGCAAGTATACAGAAAAGTCCAAGTATACTTGGCTTATACAGAAAAGTATAATTGTACTTGGCTGACACTGAAAAGTATACAAAAAAGTCTAAGTGTACTTGGCAAGTATACAGAAAAGTCTAAGTATACTTGGCTTATACTGAAAAGTATACAGAAAAGTCTAAGTGTACTTGGCAAGTATACAGAAAAGTCCAAGTATACTTGGCTTATACTGAAAAGGATACAGAAAAGTATAAGTTTACTTGGGAAGTAAACAGAAAAGTCCAAGTATACTTGGCTTATACTGAAAAGGATACAGAAAAGTATAAATGTACTTGGCAAGTATACAGAAAAGTCCAAGTATACTTGGCTTACACCGACAAGTATACAGAAAACTCTAAGTGTACTTGGCAAGTATACAGAAAAGTCTAAGTGTACTTGGCAAATATACAGTAAAGTCCAAGTGTACTTGGCTTATACGGAAAAGTATACAGAAAAGTATAAGTATATTTGGCTAAGTACTTAAATTTCACTTAAGAAAACTTAAATTAAGTTTAACTTAAGTATACTTGCAGTAAAAACTATTAAACTAGTAGTTTACTGAGAATAAACTAAACAAAAAAATGGGCTACAAGTACATAACTAGTAAACTAACAGTATACCTATAAGCTCTCATATTTCTTGTGCTGATTGTTTTACCAGCCCGTACTAAATAATGCCAGTAAGCGTGGAGTACAGTAGTCAGTGAACGTCTGAGCAGCTGTAATAGAGCAAATAAACTGAGGCTGCGATAAGAGCTGCTCGTACAGTAACAGTCAGCCAGCGTTTCCTCTGACCCCATGTATGAACTCTGAAGTCCAACCAGGATCTCATGCTTCTGTTGAGTCTGCAGGTCGGTGACCCTGAACCACGCAGGCAGGCAGGCCACACGTCTGGACCTCAGTCAGTGATATACAACCAGCCGCCCACTGACCTACTCATTAACACACATTTATGGATATACAAACACAAACGTTTACAGTACTTATCCACATGTAAGTGCAGAAACACTTGTTTTTGCTGGTCGGCTATAATATACCAGTGTGACATCAAGTCTGGCAGTAAAACTGAAGTTAAAACTGTGTTCATCATTCCTCAGGTGCTGTTAACTCTTAGGTCATTGGTGGATAAGGAAGGACACGGTAAACACAAACACTAGACGGAGTGACCCAGCAGTTTGAATCCACTTACCTGGGCTGCAGGCGTCCACACGTTCCACCTGGTGAGTGACAGAAACACAGCAATTGAATTATTTGTTGCCTATGATTTATAGCTTGTCTGTAGTTATGAAATACTGTAAATAAGTGTGTGAGTGTGACCATATGATGTAAAACAGCTGCATACATTAGAGATGTCTGGGGCATCCCAGAGGACAGTCATTGTAAAAGATTGATTTCACTGCTGTGAGTGTATCTTAATTAGGGCAGCAGTGATTACTTTTGTGTCAACATTACATCGATCGTGCCTATACATCACATTGCCTTCTGTCAGCACACACTTACCATGATACACACTGCATTTGTTAGTAAAAACTTTGGTTAACACTGTGGTCTCAGAGTAAGCTTTCTGTTAGATATAGAGGAGACTTACAGCTTTTCTGACTGCCACACAATATAACATGATAATATCCGTGTTGCTTTTCTTTTTTATGCCTCCGTGCTGGTGATGTTTTTGTTTTGTGTGAACTCACCGAACCAAATTCTTCAATTCGGATTGAATCTTGAAGTTCCTATAAAGTGTGTAGTAAAAGGTAAAAAAATGTCGAGTGAGCAGGATGATGGCAGTAGAGGCATGATCCTGTAATGGTGCAATGAACGTGTAGGAATTCAGCCAGGACGGACAGCACGGCATCACTTTTGTTTGGTTGTTTGGATTTCTTTGGCTCTTCTTTTTCCTTAATCAAACACGGACACAGTGTGGGAAACACTTTCCTACATTTGTCCTTCAGTTTTCCCAGGATGGATAGTTAGAATTGTTGTCATTCCTCATTGAAACCAAGGACACAGCTATACCGCGGCTAGCTGAGCCCCCTGCTCATAAGAAGAATGTCCAATGGATCAAATTACGGGCAGATTTTATTTATTTTTTGATGTAGCGTGTCTGCCTATTGGCAAGTTCATTTTAAATATTGAGACTGGAGAGAGAACTTGAGGGGGACATGAAACAAATGCCAGATCTGAACCCAGGACGTCACAGTCACATGGTACAGTAAGCCACCAGGGTGCTCCATATTAGGCAAACATTAAGAAAATGTGAAACTATTTTTCCATGATGTCCTGTGAAGAAGAAAAATAACCCACTGCAATATTAAATGTCAAGGCATGTCCTACATGAAATATCCTTGAAGCACTAGTGTTCAGACAAATATCACAGCATCCCGCCCACCCTCAGTTCACAGAGCAGTTGCTCCCTCGTGCCTATGCTCCGCTCGACACGAGTGGCTTAGTGGCTGAGATCAAACAGGATCATCAACTGTCAGCTTCATGCTTCCCACGGACGCCGTGGTGACAGCTTGAACAAGGGAACATGATGTGCTGCCCACTGCCTTCAGGAGAAGGCCCGGCACTCTAACACCCCCTCACTCCATCCATTCATGGGCGGATCATTTATGATTTGTTTGTGTTGTCGTGTGGCTCACTTATGAAACGCTGCCAATCACTTTCATATTATTTAAAAAGTATCACCCAGCTCAGTTGCACCTGTTCTTCAAAGTTAGATTTCTGGCTCCAGTAACTCACGTAAGACATGATGGCAGCGAGCAGTGAACCCTAATCTAAGTTTTAAGATGTCCTCTGAGAAGCCTATTGGTGACGTTACTGTCACTACATCCAGGCCAGGCTCTTCTAACCCGTAAGCTGGGTATACACTGTACGGTTTTAGCCCGTTTCTGGCCCGAAGTTTGAGCTGCACGACTCATTTTAGATTCGGACCGAATTTCAGCTTCATCGGGCGTCGTCTGCCGTGCAGTGTACAGGGGGGACCAAGGAGCGATTAACTCCTCCCGACCAGCCGTCGGACAGTCCGATGAATTTCTGACGTCAGAAATTTTGGTCGGCCGTCCACAGGCTCTCGCACAGTTGAAGCAGAGACACGATTCGATTTCTCAACGTCAGTTTTGTTTTTACAGTAATCAGAGCGTAGCTATCAAGATAAAAATGTAGGCTACAATAGATATAGCTAGTAAAACATAGCTAGCTTACCTACAATTCTCTCTACAACATGGACAAGCCATACTGTCCACGTCTTCCTAGCCACCGGCAACTCCATATAACATTACGCCGCTGCCTCTTTTTTTTAGATGTTTTAGCAGACAGGATGGCACAGATGATCAAGGCAGCACATTTCTGCCTTGTTAGCAATCTGACCCGTACAAACCTCTGCTAGCAAACAAACTTTACCTGCCTCGGAGCTTTCAAACAAATCTTTATTGAAAACTGTCAACAGCCAGAACGGCTCTCAGGGGCCGACGGGACCGTACAGTGTGAGCACATAAATCGTGAGCTTTGGCTTTACATTGCAAACGATCTACTCCTACAGTAGGAGTAGGAGTTACACAACAACATTTCTAAAATCGTACAGTGTATGCCCAGCTTTAAACTACAGTATCAGTGGAAAAGTATTGAGTTTTGCACTTGTTATGTTGCGTAACTTCATTGCGTCATTGCTATTATTCTGCTGTGTCTGCTGTGAGTGAAGTAATGTCATCATCCAACCACGTAGCTTGAACACAACTATATTTCTTTACTCGCATTGTTTACCTGCCCAGGTGTGGTAGATACAGTAGTGATTAAATCTGGTGCAAAAAATGTCTTCTCTTTTCTTGGGATTAATGTTTTTGTACACTTTCCCTGACCAGTACATTTGATTTAAAAAAAAAAAAAAAAAAAAATACAAGACTGGCGTGCCAGTGTTGATTTTGGCAGCTATTTTAGATTCAGTCTGAGTCTATAGACAAAAATGCTTATTATTTTTTGTCACATTTTAGTAGGGCTGCATGATTATGGCCAAAATGACAATCCTGATTATTTTAATCAATATTTTTATCAATATTGACTAGTGCTGTCAATCGATTAAAATATTGAAACGCGATTAATCGCATATTAATTGCACATTTTTTATCTGGTCTATGTACATATGCATTTTTATGAAGTATATGTACATAAACAGTGTACATATTCTTCCAGGTTGTTGCAACTGTGTGATTGCCCTATAGATCATAAAGAAATCTGCCCCTGTGTCCGATTGCCTCATTAAGGTTGTTATAGTCTAATATATGATATCATTTAATCATAGTTGATGTATCTTGTTTCACGTTTAGTGTATAGAGGGATGACGAAGAGCCAAATGTACCCGTCGTGTCTCATGTGTGTCAGAGTGAGCCTGCAGTCCATAGAGGGCTGAGTGATGACACCTGGCCCTGTGACTGGTCAGACGCCATTCTCTGACCTGTGAGTCATCACAGCGATGCACTGCCAGCCTGTATGAGGTGTTAGATCATAACAATGGCTGACATGATGACAGACTTTAGTAAAAAATCTCTGCAGTCTGCAGCACACACAGGCTCTGGTGGCTTATACTACGGTATGGATTTGCATTATTGTGGTTAACCCCCTGAGACCCGCAGTCCCAACCGACTTTACTGTCTTTCAGTGGCTGGAGCAGGTTCAGTTTTAGATCTAGTGAAGTCACAGATATCATATGAAACTATATATCCTAAGGAATCCACTGACGACAACCATGTCATGCTAGCTTGTCGGGAAGGAGACTAAATAACGCTCCGAAGTTGGGATAAATTTTGGCGAGGAAAACCTGGCATGGCCATTTTCAAAGGGGTCCCTTGACCTCTGACCTCAAGATATGTGAATGAAAATGGGTTCTATGGGTACCCACGAGTCTCCCCTTTACAGACATGCCCTCCTTTATGATAATCACGTGCAGTTTTGGGCAAAAATTATGCTGTTTTTTTTAAGACAGTATGAATGTGTTATTTACGCCTATACTAAAATGGTGTATTATATATTATATATTTCTGCATACTGGGGTCCCTAAACAATCTTGAATTACATAAATTGGGTATCACTGTAAAGCTGAGTCTCTTGTGGATCCAATGAGCCCAACTGTATTCAAGTGTGATGATGTTCGTCCCCATAGTAGCCATTTCTTTGTATTGAGACCATTTTTTTATTTTTACCTCTCTGTATGAAATGACCTGTGATGACCTCTAGGATAATCACAGCCTCATGAAACTTTACAGCCACAAACTAGAGACCTAGAGCATTCAGAGGATGGATGGCTTCCCTAGGAAGATTGACAATAAGGGGGTTTCTGAGCCGTTTACACAACAGTAGTGCTCACCATCCAATTGCTTTTTCTATGATGTTCCTCAAGGTCTTGGTGTCTTAATGTGGTATTTTGGAGGGATTAATGATCATTTTTATCAATTCCGAAGTGGTAAAAATGTTTTTAAATTTAGCACAAAATCTGTGTAACAAATGATATCAACCCAAAAATTGCTGTAACAACTTATGAGACATAATAAAGCATGAGAATGACCATCATATACTTCTATCATAATGTTCTAAGCCCTTATACACGTTTACAATTTATTTTAATTCATTCATTCATGTTTATTTCTGATTTATGAATAGAACAACTTGACACAGTGCTGAGCTACATCTCAAATTAATCTTCAGGTTTTTTCAGATGATGTACACCACTTCTATGTGACATCTACTGTTGACCTTCTATCTCCCCCTAAAAAACCCCTGTACCCCCCTAAAAAAAGACAAAAACAGGTTTATTGTAGGTCTCAGGGGGTTAAGGGTCCAATACACAGTCTTTGTCACATCAGCCTTCTCACCTTTTGACCTTTCTCTTTAATGTTTTTCGGCATGAAATAGTTTAATAATGCAGAATTGCTCTGTTAAACAAATGTATTTGTATATAATTGTAAATGGATATAGCATTTTTCTAATTATTTTATTAAAGAGGACCACAGGGAGAAATTAAAGCCACTCACTGAGTGCAAGTGTTTTCGCCAGTCTGTTTGTCTTTCAACAGTTTACAGTTGTACCCTGTTGGCAGTAACAGTCACAAATAATTGAATTGTCTGGACAGTGAAGTTAAGCCTCCTATTAGCTATACGTTATGTGGACTGTAGAATCATGGCTCTGTTGTGAGTTTGGATCCATATGGTTCAGCTTTGTTAATCTTACAGTTTTACGCCAGCATCTTCTTACATTTGATCATATTTATTTTGAGGATTTGCTCTTGATCGGCTCAGCATCCTTTACCGCACCCTTCTGTTGGTATGCCTAATAAACCACATCCCTCTGCAGCCTCTCATTCAAATGTCAGCTGTACACACCAGCTGGTCGTTATAACTCAACTTTGTCTGTCTGTCTGTCTGTCTGTCTATCTGGCATGACTTCCCTCAATGAAGGTCAGAAAGAAAGCCAGTGACCAACTGCTAGTGTCTAACAATCTGCTGATGGGCTTCAGGGCCTGATGCTAAATACAGACACATTTCTGTTGACTCACAATCAGGATTTCGGTGGAGTCCGCAGTGCAATTGGTTGTTTATCACCACACATTGTAGAATCAGTCAGAGTTTGAATTAAACTCTTCAGTGTGTCTTTCATCATTACAAACACATTGTCAGGCATTGTTCAGACCCACAGTATTTTCTATTAAACTCTAATCAAGATGCCAAGTACCGCACATGACATCCTGAATCCCACGGGAAAGGAAATAATAAAATGTAGAACGTGTCTATTTGGTTTGTGGTGTAAAACATCTGGACAGTTAAATGTTTCACTCAATATAGACATACTGTTGGGCGTGGAAGTTCTTTCTGTGACAAAATATCTCAAATCAAAGGTCCACTTAATAGCTTTTCAAAGCTTTCAACCACTGTCTTCATCAGCAAATGGGCCAGCTCCATTCACTGATGAAGACTGTGAGAATGCAGTTTAAAGCTCCCAAAAAGCTAGTGAGTGGACTTTTGAGTTGAGATTATGTTGTCACACAGGTTTGACATTGCCTTAAAGGTGCTCTATACAATATTCAGAGTATTAATATAACCACAAACAACAAGATATAGAGGAGTAATGTCTACCTGAGCAGAGAATGAAGTCTTCTCCCTTTGTATGTGTTGTAATCAGAGCTTCTCTGTGCTTTGTTGATATAGCCGGGCCGGCCTTGAGGGCCTCTTAGTGCATGTGAGCGTGCCCCACTGGCTAGCTCACGACCGTCTTTTGTTTGGCTTTGTGAAAATCAGCTGTAGAATTTGGATCTAAAGAGCTTTACATGGAATTCAGATCTTGGGCCATGCATAAGCATGTGAGATGACTGTAGGACTCGCAAATTTATCTGCACTTTATTAGCAACAGTCATTTGTGAAATGGGATGCGAGCACCATTTGCGATCTGCGTATAAGCAGTGTCCGCAAACCCTTTTTAGTGAAACGGGCCCCAGTATCCCAAAGATGCACCTTGTTTTTATGGTCATAGGCAAAGTAAATGACCCCATTCTCAAATGCAAATAGGCCTACCGGAGCCTTTTTGGTGGACAGCTCTGTCAACATCACCCAGGTGCTCAAAGTCAGTGTGGAACATCTACCCCAGTGGGCAACATACCATGGTGCATCCATTGATGAACTGCCTTAATGGGCAGCAGCTGTGGCAATCAATGATCTGTATGTCAATCTACCTGCTCCATATGTGGCTTCAGACATATATACAGCACAACACAGTGTGGGCTTCACAGTAAAAGATGAATATTTAACCAAAGATTGACTGACTTTCATTATGCATGTGCACTGTTGCATGTGCACTGTTGCATGTGCACCAGCCCCATAGTTAGGAGACTCGTCCTAGTTACTAGACAAGAAACAATCTGCCTCTATAAAACTCTCTTTGATATTTTTCTCTATAATAAATGGTCATTGGCAGAGTAAAGTAAACAGCAACAGTAGTTGTTTTCCCTTGTTGCTGTTGCTAACATTGGATGTGTATGTAACCTTCTTCTACAACAGCTGCTAAATTTCACTCTGAGGCCTACTAGGTCTCCATGCCATACATAGACTAAATACACAGTGAAGAAGAAACAGAATTTACACATTATATGTAAGCGTGATTACAAATATAAACACAAAGAAATACAAGACAGGCAGGCAGACAGCTGATTGATAAAAGGCAAGAGTCGAATAGTTACTAAGGCCCTATTCAGACCTGGTATTAACATGCGTCCTTAGTGATCGGATCACAAGTGGACGGCTCTAAGTACAGGTGTGAACGCACTCAAGACGCATTGAGATCCAATCACTCAGATTGCATTCAGAGGTGGTCTGGGCCACATATGGCCACATTCTTTTTGCAGTGTGTAATTGAATGTGTCCTGGACCACATTAAGGACCGCCTACTCAACTGACGTCCCGCTGGTATCCGCAGGTCTCTGTGCTCCTCATGTGAATATACAGGCAGACGCGAGCGCTTGTCTGCCTCGCAGCATGGAAATGGCCTCTGTGCTCTACCGTATACTGTCTGTATTTTATTAAAATATATCTTATCTACAGGCTACATAATCTACAGACTATCAGACGAGGCACGCAAAGTGCATTATTATCATATTGTCAAAGATGTGTCTGGGTTTTTGTTCCGCTGCTCTGCACGGAGCTGATACCCGCCCGCCACTCGTCTGCCCGCCTGCTCGCCCACCTACTCGCTCTCATCCCCGGCTCTCTGGAGCTCTGTACGCCGCTGTTGCCAGGCAATAGCGGCGGTGGCGGTGGCATGCAGGTCCCCGGGGACCGCCGATACAATAACCTTTAATTTTGATGTTAATAAAATGTGCCCGAATTCACAAATATGTAGAATATTACTACTGACATTCATGTAATATTAAGTTACAACGTCTGCTGTATCAGCCATGTGTTGACTGCGTGTTTATTTGCATATAGAGCGGGGAAGTGAGACCGGATCACAAGTGGTCACTCAAGACGCATGTGGAGACGCATTCTAATGCCAGGCGTGATCAGACGTACTTAAAGCTGTCCACTTGTGTTTGGATCACTCAGGACGCATGCTAATACCAGGTCTGAACAGGGCCTTTACGAGCTTAACCCTTAAACTACACACTCCATTACCTCACCAGTTACACAGTGACACCCCCACCGCCAAGGCCAGACAGATTGTCAGAAGAGATGGCTTCAATAGCTGCAGGTTGTGTTGGGAGAGCTGAGCGGAGTTGCTAAGCTTCACTGACAGGCTTTGGCTTCACACCCTGGAGTCCACAGGCTTGCCCTGATTTAGCACAGGGCTTTCCCACTGTGTGAGAATGCTGTGGTGGCTGGAACGCCTGTCACAAGTGTGAAGACCTGGGTATACAATTGACTTCAGAGGGATTTTTAGGGACCTTGAATGCCTGTTATTCTAACCCCTTAAAACACTATATTTAGAATATTGTCACCATTTTATCTTGCCGTCAGACAGCCCTTTCCGACGGGGAACTGAACTGAAAGTGAAACTTATCTATGCTTTCTTATAAGCCACCGCTCACAAAAGCAGTATAGATACGCTTCACTTTCATTTCAGTTCCCCGTCGGAAAATATTTCAAATATAGAATATACTTAAACTGATATATTTTTTTTTAGGTGAGCCTTTTTTTTAGATATCTAAAATATGTTTTGCTGCCGTCCCCGTCCACAGCACTGTATTGCGTTGCTCCCATGCCGGTACTCCTGTCTGTTTCTTCTCCAAACTGGTGTTCGTATCCCATGTGAGCCACGTAACGTCCGTACTTAAGAAGCGCCACTTCCAGGATCTTTTCCCAAACCTAACTATATAGTTTTGTTTGCTAAACCTAATCAAGTTGTTTCCTGTGAAGACTGAAGTTTACATTGAAAAGACTGGATGCATGTAACGAGCAGAAATTGACACGTGTTGCTGGACATTTGTAGGAAAATGCATGAAAAATTAGGATAAGATATGTAAGATATCATTCAAACCATACTGGATACTTCACTTTTTGTAGGTTGTTATCAAACACAAAACTTGTTTCGTCTCGTTCATCGAGTTTATACAGTTTGTTTTATTTAAGCCACATTTATGAGCATAATTGACATATTACATTCATAAACTTTTTAAACTATAACTGCAGGTGATGAACACATATATATATACACACACATACAGTATATTGATACAAACACACACATGAGTTGAGCCCACATTGTCTTTATGTAATATTCTAGTTTGCCACCGAGTGTGCAGAAGAGGAGAGGTAGGATGAAATCTTCTTGGAGCGACAGTTACACGAGAGAGGAACGGCAATGAGTGGGCTGGAAACCGTGACAGCCGGTCCGCTTCGAGAAGGGGAGCGCGCGAGAGAGAGAGTGAATAAGAGGAGGGGGTTAGATGTGGGAGTATGCCACAGCAAATATGGTAGGAAGACAACACATTGCAGCCGCAGCCCAGTTTTGTTTTTTTTCAGCAGATGAGCGAATGAGCAAGCAAGCGTGTCTCGTCCAGACACCCACACTGCCTGGGCTGGTGTCCGAAGAGATTAGCAATACATTGTTACGTCTTTCTCTGTTTTTATTTCTGTGCTTTAGGTTGTTTTTAATACCAGTGTATTTATCCACTCCTGAGGTATTACATTGGCCTGTTGAAATTCCTTCATGCTATTCCTATGAGACAAACATGACTCAAAGTTTTTCTTTAGTTTGAATACCATCTCTTTTGTTGTTGAAAAAGTGTAGTCCAGATTAATTTAATGTACCCCCCCATTGCTTGGGATGCAGAGCCAGCTAGCGTGGTGCACCTGTTTGAGCAGGTAGATTACTTCAAGAATCATAAAAGTCCTTAGTAACCACTAGGTCAGAGAGAGTGTTAAACAAGACCGAGTATATGTCTGGACCTTGTATGGTCAGTCTGTGAATTTGTGGCTAAATTGTTACACAAATAGTCAGTGGCCATGTCTAAAATGTTAAATCCAGCGGTACATGTCCACCAGGTCCAGCGAGGACACTAGGCGACACGCTGCTCCACTCAACTGGACGTTCAAGTGGTGCCGTTGAATGCACCTGATTGGTCCCTGGTTTTCTGCTCGCCGTTTCAAACAGGAAACAACATGGTGGCCTGCTCGTAAACTTTTATGTCATTCTATCTAAACAATCCAACAAAATCTATTTCTGAAAACATTTTAAGTGAGAAATAGGTCCTGCCACTGCTGAATCTCGTTTCATTTCAGAACTAGATCGCCTAGTTTGACAGCTTGGTCCAAGTTTCGTGAGCCGGACGCGTAGCGCTGGACGGGCTCATTTGCATAACTGACTGTTCCCGCCTTTTCATTTTGAAAGAGCAACGGCCAATGAGGAAACTCCAACTCAGTGACAGACTTTTGCGTTTGTAGGGCCGGCCCTCTAGGGTCCAGCCAAAAATATATTAGGAAAAAGAAAATAGTTCCTGCGGTGGTTGACAGAGCCGCTCACATTTAGGACAATGAATCACTATGGAGCGTTTCAGAGGAACATATGGGTTGGGCTCTCTCACTCAACAGTGTGAAATATCTGTCTAAAACAGTGACCTGCATGTGTTTGCAGAGTCGGAGCTGCTGGTAGCAGCAGGAGTGGGAAGTGGTCATTTTATTTGCGGTGAAAATTTCTCAGTTCATTTTCATAATGATCACCACTCGCATGCCCAATTTCCATATGGCTGGGATCCCTGTGCCGCATCACAATGTGAGCCACCTACTGTGACCAGAGCCTGTGATGGTAGCATGGCAGAAGTGGTTTTCCATAAAACAAGAATAGCACCGTGAAAAATACTATGTCAAGAGGAAGTTTCAAGTTATTTATTGTCATATTATGCACAACATCTATGGAGAAGCATTCGTTGGCATTGAAAATCTCAGAGCTCAGAGAAAAGTAAAAAATGAGATGATATCGAAAAATAACTTTGTGACACTGAAATCAAATGTGGTAGCTCATTGCTAAAACATGTTTAAGCCCCTGAATGCATAATTTCCTCGTTCGGCTGTCAGTATCAGTGGTGTTTGGTCATATATAATGATGTTTTATCCTCATGAATGTAACAGAAATAGAGCCCAGGAGCCTGCTGTTAATGAAATGTTAATCCCTTGAATTACAAGTCTTTCCTGCTCATTTGACACTACTGCTGGTGTTTGATGTTTTGCATGAATGCACACGCACACAGAGTTTTTTTGATCCTTGATCGTTCCCTCCGAGTTGAATATTGTTCTTGTTTTTACACCTGATTCTAGCTGCTTTTTCTAACCCAGCACCGTAAGCATGGAACGTGTTGCCATGGCATCAGTGAAAAGGCTGAGGTCTCCCTGTTGTCACATTTTGTTCAAAGACAACCTGAGCTCTCCAAACTCTCTGCTTTTCCGTCTCTCAGTACATTTATTTCCATTATGTCTCTCCCTCTTCTACCCTGAGACTGAAACCATGTGTCTCAACAGGGGAGCTGACCACTTCCTTAGACGTTTTTAGAAACTGAAAAATGACATCATCTTTGCAAAAAAACAAAATGGAAGAAGATGAAAGCCACACTTGTTACGCTGGTTTAAAGATATTTTTTAATGTGCTAACAGGTTTGTTTTCTATTTAGTCTGGTTAAATTTATCAGTGATGAAATTAAAGCGGGCCAAATAAAAAAAAAAAACTTGCTGAGGGGTGTGTATGGATCGAATTTATCTTTTCCATCTTGAGAGCTGCCACTTCTTTTTTTTTTATATAATATATATATATATATACAGTGTATATATATATATATATATATATATATTTTTTTTTTTTTTTTAAAAGGGCATAGTTCACAAATATTTGACATTGAACATTTTCACTTTCTCCCACCCCCCCACTGCCTAGACAAGATAACGTATAATAACATATATCTACACAGGGAATGATGATTCAAAATTAAGTAGTAACATAAAAAAACAACAAATTAAATTAAATTTAAAAAAAGCACAGACAAACACAAAATTAATGAAATAAAACATGCTTTAAATATATAAACAATTTTGTGGATGTTCAAGTAAATAGGCTTATTTACCATCAGTTGTTAACACTACATTCTAGTGTGTTGAGCGCTCGATGAGCGGTTCCTGGGATGGGCTAATCATGACGAATAAAATTACAGTGCCTAATTTTGGGGAAGGGTCTTAAGCCTTTCAAAATAAGATACTAAAGGGTCCCATGTTGCATGGAATTTTTTGCGTTAACCTTCTAACGGAATATCTAATGAATAGCATCAGGTCATTCATCCAGGCGGAAGCTTTCGGTGGGTGTTCCGATTTCCAGGGAATAGCAGACTTTAATGCTTTCAAAGTTTTTTAACTTTGACCCGGCACTGATCTATGTGCATGAATCCCTTCTCCTCCAGTTTATCTCTAATGACTTTATAAACGTCACTATTTTTGTGGACTTTATTTAGCACATTGTTTGTGTTTTCTTTTGCCCTGATGTCAAGCAAACATCGGACTTCTGCAGAAGTCCAGGTCAGTCCTCTCCCACTCATGTTAACCTTAAGTTTACCTGTGTTCATCTCAACAAATGCCAGCGCAGTTGGCCTGCCTTTTGGCTCCTCTTGGAAACGGTCCAAGACCACCTTTTTATTTTGGTCCGCACCGGAGTATGATTACTGCGTTCATAACTGCCCAAACGAACCAAACCAGGGGTTGAACCGCATCAGAGTTCGAATAAAGTGGACTAAATGCTTTTGAAAGTGCCCATATTTAGTTAAATTTCAGTTATTCTCTACCATTATGGACATTGTCATAACTTTCATCACTGTGGCTGTTGTCTGATTACAATAATAACCTCTTATTAATACTATTTGCTCGCTATCGGCCTGCTTAAATGGCTCTGAGGTGATGTAATTGCAATGAACATGATCTCTTGCCAGAAAACAAAAGTTGGACTCTTTCATGGATTTTTTAGACAAGTTGTTCTATTTTTAGTTCTGTTTTCGCGCTTTCCTCTTTTTCCCTGTACTGTAACATCAAAGTTATCGAGTCATTTTGTTATTGAGCCAGAAGTGGCGTTCCATATATGGTCGTCAGAGAGGCTAACTTCTAGGTCAGTGGTATTTGTGTAGTTTCGCAAATGGTGTGTGAAATATGCTAAAGCCCAGGACAATCTGTGGTGTCTACACATGTATGATTGCGTGTGTGGGAGAGCAGGCAAGTGAGAGTGAGGGCATGAATGTACATAAATAAACACTCGTGGTTCTGCTTTCACTCATGGGACTATTAAAATTGTCCTGAGCCAAACCAGCTCTCACAGAACCAGGGGAAATAATGCTCCTTTGATTTTGAAGGCATCAGTGGATTGAGGGAATTGTTGTTGAAGGGTGTTTTTGATGGATTGACTATTATCCATGGAACAAATCCTGGCTTTTTCTCAGGCAGCAATCTCTCTCCCACCTCGGTGCAAGGTGCTGAGGTAATGTTGAGAAGTCATTCTCTCATTTTCTCCCATATAAGCAAACCTATTGTAAGTTATTTATGGAGAAGCTTCCTAACATAAATTCTAAAAAGTGTTGTTATCACATGATAAAAATGTGTCTATTTATCCTCCAGAGTGCAAAACCATCCCACTGAGTAACTATTCTGGGAATGCCACAGCAGCAACACCTCATGTTTGGAGTTATAGTTAGTGTTGTCACGATACCAAAATTCTGACTTCAATACAATACCCTGCCTAAATATCTCGATACCGATACTGAAACGATACCACGGCAAAAATCTCAAACATCAGGAAAAGTAATGGAATAATAGATGACAGAACACAGAACTTGACAGCGTTCAATAAGGCTTCTTCTTTTTTTTAAACAGCGCCCTGTTGGCTTATTAGTAATAGTTAAGGCAGAAAGTGGTACTGCAGCACGGAAGACAACGAGAAGCTTCCAAAACAAAAAACCCGATAATAAATTCAGATGAAGTTCTGTGAAAAGTTGATGAGAGAAAAGCTGCTAAAATCAGGACGACACCAGGGAGTTCTGCCAGCGAGAGATTCATGACCGGCTTTAATCTTCTTTTAAACTTCACTTGTTGACTCCATCCTTCTGGTTATCACTAAAGTTTATTTTTTGACCGCTTACCTTACCACCTGCTCCCGCGGGATCCCAATCCTAATGGCGTCCTCCAAAGCAGAGCGCTGCACATACACACGGCCCTGCGGTCGCACATCGACGCAACTCACTGCTCGTATTAGAACACTGTCAATCTTAAAGTACTTGTACTAATAAAATGGGGTATCGTACCATTTTTAACGGCGCGATACCTTTCTAGTTTCGGTATACCGTGCAACACTAATCGGTGATCGGATCGGCTGATTCTACTTCCAGCAATCAGCCCCAAAAATCCTGATCGGAGCACCCGTAAACTGTCAATCCTTCCTGTAGTAGTTGAGATATTTGAGTCTAAATCAAAGTGATGGATTGGACCGACAGACCGGCATTGTAGCCAGCAAGTATTTACCCCCGTGCAATGCCTCACCTAAATCATTACTGGTGCAGCCAGTTGTTTTCCAGATGTTTCACAGTGAGTTTAATGGAGATCATTTTTGGTAAACTTGCAGTAGTAATCAAAGGTAGTACTATTAGTGCTAGAAGTGGCAGTTATATTGGTGACAGCTCTTTCTTTGGAAAACCGCTTACAGCTGTTTGGCACTGATTGCGATCATCATCACATCAGTAAGATTACATGAGGCTGTAACTACACTCTCCTTAACTGTAATTAGAGACATACACCAACATGCTGTTCAGGCTTGTGCAAATTTGAATATTTTGTTAATCATCACTGGAAACAAAACATATGGTGTGTGTGTGTGTGTGTGTGAGAGAGAAAGAATCTGTGTGTCTGTATGTCTTAGAAAAAGTCCTCCCTATTACAAGTAAGCAAAATGTTGTATAATAGTGTTGTTGCACTTAAATCCCTCTCACACACATGCACTTGTTTTCAGATTGCCTGCAGAGTTTGCGGTTATCAAGCTGCGCGCTGCCAGAAGAGTCGTGTTATTTGAGAGAGCGGGGGGGGGAAGTGAGAAGACGCGAACCTCAGGAGCTGTGCTGTTTCTCAGCTGCTGCAACACGGAAGGTAACTTTCCTCATACTTTCCCCTTCTCCAGGCACCCAACAGGAAAAAAAGCTTTCATGGCATCGGCTTGTATTGTCAATGCTGAGAAAAACACTGCGTGCTTGCAAAGAGCAGGTCACGTAGCTTCTGGTATTTAAAAAGAATACCAAGAATTGGAGGGTAATTATTATGAAATGACTCAGCTCTGCGGTAAAAAGCACAATAATGAGCTGAAATCCTCCATTCTTGAATAGATGAACCATTGTCATTTTGTCAGCCTCCATTCAATCCACATTGCTCATGTCATTAGTTATAGCTTTGTTTTTTTTCCTGGTGCATTTCATAGACTGTATATAAGATTTTTTATACTAGTCAAATTACAGTTCAATGACCCTTTTACTACTATTTTATTTCAATAGTCCTCTCACTGGACAAACACAAGTCTTTTGATCCCAGTTTATGAATCGTTTCCATTGTTGATCATCATTTCTTTTAATTTCCCAACTCGCCTACACACACTGTCTGATTTATTATCTGCTAGTCAAAAAAAATGTAGTCTTGATGTGGAGTTGTGGTCATTTTAATTTTGTTATCTATTCTAACCATGGCAGAATATATCACATCATATATATATTGATGTTTTACAATGCACGTATAGCACACATAATTGATCTATTAAAGCTTAAGTCTTTTGTCTATGTGCTGTACAAAAGACCTAACAGCACAGGGATGTTTTTAGCATGCAAATGTCACTCAGCTGGCCTGAACTTGTTGTAAGTTTAGAGGCATTTGTTTTGGCCTAAAATTAGAGTTGAGCTTTGGGATTTTTCTCTCTCCTACTCTGATCTAAATATAGACTCAAGGACCATGCATAATTCCAGTAATTCCTGTTTAATTAGGTTATTTCTCTGTGAAAAGTACAGTAGCTATGTTTCCCAGCAGACTGGGAGAACTTGAATTCATATGGCAACTGTTTTTTAGCCATGCTAGTGGCATGACTGTAGGATGGCAATGTCGGTCGGTCGGTCGGTTGGTCAGTCAGTCACTTGGTTGACCCAAAAAGCATGTTGATGATGTATGAATGTCTAGACTTACAGTCAACGAATGAGTACAGCCTCATGTAACCTTACACATAGAGGACTTAATATCTAGCGTCATCATTCAGGTCAACATTTTAATTTGTCCAATACTCTGGTTTGTGACCAAATGCCTGAAAACTTAATGTCATTTCCATCAGCCTCTGCTGTAGTTAAAGAGAACTGGATACAGCGTTGGAGGCGGGCTCCCGTTCAATCTTATGAGAGTTTCTCAGTGGCTCATGAAGCCAAAATGGCTCAACTGCCGAGAGATAAACTACCCGGATCTTCTGTCGATCTTCCGCATCCATTGGGCCCATAGAGCAGGCGCAGTTGTAGTACCGCCGTTGGGCCACTACGGAAATTTGCATCAAAGCCCGTGCTCTTCCTGGAGACTTGGTGGGTACCCATAGAAGCCATTTTCATTCACATATCTTGATGTCAGAGGTCAAGGAACCCCTTTGAAAATGACCACGCCAGTTTTTCCTCGCCAAAAGTTAACATAAATTTGGAGCGTTATTTAGCCTCCTTTGTGACAAGCTAGTATGACACGGTTGGTACCAATGGATTCATTAGGTTTTCTAGTTTCATGATGCCAGTATCTTCACTCTAGCTTTAAACCTGAGACTTCTACAACCTCCGAAAGATCGATTGCGTAAAAGCATTCAAGCAATTAGTGGTGTTAAAACGAATTTGAGATAACACATTATTATCGAATTAACTTTGACAGCCCTCTATTATATATAATTGCACGTGAGTCAATCTTTGATGTGTCTATATTTCTTCATAATCCAGAGTGGTGAGAAGAACATTATTTACAGAAGTTATCTAATAATATCTTTAATCCCATTTATAGCTGGGGAGGTGGGCTGTTAAGAAACAGGAAATTGGAAGAAATAAAAAAGGGTTTGTTTGTTTGTTATACAATCCGCAAAGTGTCTCAAGAGTTACTCAACGGCATCCAACCCACTCCATCCTCGGTGATTCAGGAGCTATAAACAGAAGCCAGAAGAAAAGATGGATGCCCAGTCTGTCCCATCTATTCTTCTTTATGGCAGACGGCAGGCTCGATGCAGAGAGCGGATTAACCAGAGCCCACCGTCTCAGTCGCTCTCTTATCAGGAAGCAGCAGGTTGGGAGTCAGGAGCACGAAAAAGACACATCACCACCTCCCCTATGAGTCACGCTCTGGTCCTCTGCTCACTATTACTGATACACACATGCAAGCAGACTCCACACACACACACACACACACACACACACACGTACATGCACACACACTCCCACACATGCATCAATAATATTCATACAGAAATAGAGCCGTTGTCTCTGCATATTGATGACTGTCTACTGGCAGGGATGGGATGGACAGATGCAGCTCGCCTATCAAATGTCAGACACCACCAGATTCATGGAGTAGCTCACAGAAGCAGCCATGACATTTTTATTTTTACTTGCCAACCACTTCCTGTGAGTCACACAGTTTCTTCAACTTTGGACAAATCCTATCACTTATTACATTGCTACAAAAGGCAATATTAAGTAGCTGATTGGATCTATAATTAGTTTGGACAGTGCAATTGGATGATTGTCCTGATAATCACGTTATTATAGAGCTGGAACGATTTGTCGACTAATCGATTAGTCGATCAACAGAAAAATAATCAGCAACTAGTTTTGTTTTTGTTGCTGCTATTTGCTGCTCTTCTTTGTCATAGTCATTACAAACTGACTGTTTGGACTGACTGTCACCTTGTGCTCTAAGACATTGCGATTGGTATGTCATCACATTTGTTTTTACATTTTATGAAAATAATTGTTAGTTGCAGCCCTAATTGACATAAATGGCTTATGTGCATTCAGCATCTAAGCAGTAAAGTCCATTTACACACTGGGGTTTTACTGATCTCTACACAATATGAATACAGAATGCAGGTTTTTATTAACGATATAAAGTTTGTTAAACTGTTTATTTATACATACAAAGAAACTAAAAAGAACACTACTGCACTGGCAGAGGTAACTGTTGTAGTGTGTATCTCACCGTAAGACCACAACTAATAATCTTTCATTCAAAGAATCGCGATATAACATGTTAATAAGAGAGCTTTAGAGGTGTTCACTCGTACTGGGGATTTTTGCAACAAACAGAATAATAAAACGCATCAGACTCAGTGTTCAAGGTTTCTATGCGTAATGTTTTTTTTATCGGATGACGGGTTAAAAAAAAACGCATTAAAAAAATACAGCTTGCTCGCTGAAGGTGGGCAGACCTTTTTAAGGTGGACCGCCGGTCCTAAAAACTTATCCGGCGGAAACCCTGGAGTGGTATCGATCTCATTTAACTCTTGGCAAGAAAGCGAATAAGCAATTTTACAGTATTTCAAACTTCCTTTAAGTTACAATTTAAGCTCCACAAATCCTGTGAAATCTAAACTTAAATACACTTAATCACCTGTTACTTCATCACAACTGAAACCTGAAAGCTCCATGTGCCTTTTTCGGGCCGTAATAATTGCTATCACTTGCACTGATATCATATAACAACTTAAGAAAGTAGCCAACTTGTTAAGTGGATGTCATCTTAAGGAAGCTCAAAGGTTCCACTGAAAGCAAGTGACCTGAAGTGTGAGTATATGAGGCAGAGTTGCAGTCGGCCCTTGTTTTATGCAGTGGGCCTCTCAGCTGGACAAGCTGCAGCTGTCCCTTAGTCAGAGAGCCCTGCAGGCCTGGGTGGGTGTGTACGTGTGTGTTAGTGGTTGACAACTAAGAGGGAGCATGTGTGTATCAAAGAGCAAAGGATGTCCAGGCCATTTATCTCTTTTAATGTTAGTAACACAAACAGACACGGATGCACACACATATTTGTCCCAGATTTATGAGTGTGTGTGTGTAACTGTGTGTAATGGCCTGTGTTTGGGGGGATCTGGGGGCCTGGGAACTGTGTGGAAATCACATTGGGCTTCCTCTGGCTCATCTCAGAGTCATGGGAAACAACACTGACTAAAAACAACAGGGATCGTGCACGCTGCAGCTTGACCACCCGACATTATACTGTTTAGACTGGACAGCTTCTGCCACAGATAAAAGGAGAGAGAGGAGTTTGTCCTTTTAATCTGTAGCTCTAAATTATTTTCTGCAGCTTACCTACTGGTGGGAAATAGGAACAAAATCAGACACAGTAATTACGATAGCATCATTTCACAACATTTCATGGTTGTCCCCAAACATGACCCGGGCCAAACTATTTTTTGTGTTTGACTAGAACTAGGGCTGTCAAAGTTCATATTCGTTTTATCGCCACTTATTTCTTTAACGCATTAACGCAACTTGCGATTTTTAGGTTGAAGCGGGCTCAGTTTTAAAGCTACAGTGAACATACTGGTATCATATCAAACCAGACAACTTGTGGAATCCATTGGTACCAACCATGTCATACTAGCTTGTCTCTAAATAATGCTCCAAACTTCTGCTAAATTTTGGCCAGGAAAAACTGGCATGGCCAGTTTCAAAGGGGTCTTTTGACCTCTGACCTCAAGATATGTGAATGAAAATGGGTTCTATGGGTACCCACGAGTCTCCCCTTTACAGACATGCCCACTTTATGATAATCACATGCAGTTTGGGGCAAGTCATAGTCAAGTCAGCCTGTTGGGCTTGAGTTTGCCGTGTTATGAATGTTATGATTTGAGCATATTGTTTTATGCTAAATGCAGTACCTGTGAGGGTTTCTGGACAATATTTGTCATTGTTTTGTGTTGTTAAATGATTTCCAATAATAAATATATACATATATTTGCATAAAGCAAACATATTTGCCCACTCCCATGTTGATAAGAGTAATAAATACTTGACAAATCTCCCCTTAAGGTTAATTTTGAACAGATAAAAAAATGTGTGATTAATCGCGATTAACACTTAAATCTCTTTAAAAATATGCAGCTATTTCAGAGCAGCTTAGCTTCAGTTTAATTACAAATTATCTACGGTTGTTTTCTTAAAGTTGCAGGTTTTTATTAATGAACATTATCATGAGATGTTTTATTACACAACAAGAAAATGCTTTTGGCATTTGTTTTGGCAAGCGCTGTGGTACATTGGATTAGCCTGTTCAGCGAGGTGCATCGGCTCGCCCACCTCATGTACTGCAGTTACATAACACACAAGGAGGAGATTTGTTTTTAAACAATCTTGTCTACTCCTTTCACTGAGTTGTCAATTAACCTTACTGTACTGATATACAGGTTGTACAGCTACGAGAACAGCTGCTGTTTATGAGATACTCTCAGCTGACCACAGCTGCTGAAAGAGAAAGGAGTGTGTCGACTCGTCCCAAGTAGTCTTAGTGGACTGTGACGTACAGCGCAGCTTCTTTAGACAAGGTTCCCTACTGTATGTGAGTTTATGCATGGCTACACATTTGTCTAGTGGTGGTGGGGGGGTGTATGTGGATGTCCTCTCTCCTCTCAGGACAGGACATTGTTATATTCATAACCATATGGTGTGTGGGAGATGAATTCACTTTCCTGTCTGCCAGCCAGGTTTCTGCTGATTCCTGTATGTGTCGTAATCGTCAGTTACATAGAAAGGCGACGCTTCTACTGTAATTACACAACACTACATTCTCAACATCATAGTAGTCACCATGTGTCAACAGTTAGGAACAGTTGGGCATTTGTCACCTACATTTGCAATTATTGACCTTCACACCAGAAACTTTGAAATGATTAGAAAGGTTTTTAAGATAATGTGAGCTTTCAATGAGTTTTTACGAAGCAGCTTTTTGAGAATCCCAAAAGGACAGAAATTGAAGTCTGTGTTTGTGTTCAGCTCAGCCTCTGAACTCACCAGAAACTCTGGTTCTGTCTGTTATTTCACTTCAGTTTCTCTCCTTTTTCCCCTCGTCTCTCTATGTTATGGAGCAGATTCATAATGCTCCTGGATATGCACACATTTTTTCGCTCGCGTTGAAACATTTTCAACTAGATACCTATATCAATGAAATTCCACGATTCTCGATACTCAATTCAATACCACGGTAAAAAACAAAAAATCCCATGTACTTAAACATTCACCCCTTTATAACTCAAGTGTGCAAATGATAATGTACACATCATTGATTAGACTCGCCGTAATAACTACTCTTCATTTCAGTTCCTACCAAAACAGCACGGACCTATAAGCTACTACGATGGGGTGAATGCCGTGTTATTCCATTGCGCACGTCCTCAACAGACCCGACCGACTGCACAATGGGCTAAATCTTGCCTTCTGTAAGCTTTAGCTAACGGATAAGGACAACAGCAACTGCTTTGAACGCGGATAAATACTCACAGAAGACTTTCATTGTTGAATTTATTACTTTTATGAAGTCTCTGAAAAAACACTGTTGTTCCAAG
The DNA here is from genome assembly GCA_916700685.1 of Adelosebastes latens. Classification (NCBI taxonomy): domain Eukaryota; kingdom Metazoa; phylum Chordata; class Actinopteri; order Perciformes; family Sebastidae; genus Adelosebastes; species Adelosebastes latens. The sequence goes on from CAKAKR010038155.1 coordinate 33,821, forward strand.
CTGGATTACAAACCTTCTGAAAGTAATACGATCGATCCCGATTAAAGTAAGTATCTACACCGCAGCGTTCCGGAGATATTCTAAACATAGTAAATAGAGTACTTTTCTGTTGTATACGACAGCGTCAACCTCAGGGGGTTAATCCCTGATGGTCCGCGTCAAGTTTCTTGCCCAAAAACTAGATTTTACAAGATTACATTTGAACACATCATGATAACATTATAATTTACCTTCGCTCAATACTCATATTTACTGAATAGAGCTTGAATGCATCATACTGTAACTCAATGCAACCTCCGTACGTTAGCTGCTCCTGGTACTAGCACTCCTCCTGCCGATTTCAACACAGATTTGTTGTTCGCAGTGTAGCACTATCAGGAAAATGTTCTATCATCCCCGGCAATACAGGACGCCGTTAGTCTGTGGTACTGTCGAAAAACTATTTCAGAATTTTGGCATCCGACTTGGTACCGAGGTATCAGTTCTCCTGACTTCCCTAGTCCACATACTTTTCTGCATTTGAACTTGGAGGATGATAAAGTGGCAGATCAGGGCCAAATCATCCTTGCCGTACGCTGGAATATCTTCCTGGAGAACTTGATTTTGCACAGCGTAGACATAACTACACACAGGGACACTCATGGTTACCGTATTGTTAATCTTGACATCACCACAGAAAAAGTGGCAATGGCACCTTCAAAATCTTTCTGCCATTGTTGTCGTCGCTTGTTCAGTCTGCTTACCTCATGTTCTGCCCCAACTGTTCATGGAGAGCATCTACCTCTCTAAAAGAATGCAGGATATGCGGTGTATCCACCAATTGCATTTGAATGCATCGTATAGTTGCAAGCTAGTATATCAGAGGCTTAGGTCACAGAGGTTGGACAGTGTGCTACCTAAAAAAATCAAGTTAAAACCACTCACATGCCAGTATCACAGCCCCTAATCCAATTGCCCGCTGTACAGGATGGTGCAGGTATGGTATGGTATGGTAGCCTTTTATTACTCCATCCAGCTGTTTTTTTCTCAAAATATGGCTTCAAATTCATTGAGATGAATAATGAAACACTAATACCATCCACTGTCATCTGGGATTGTAGCGGTAACATTGCGTGTATGCCTCTGTGCTTTCATTAATTTGTTGGATAAGACACTCAGATCTTGTTAAGAGTTGGAGTCCCTCCCTGACAGCTGATTATCCAATTCCTAATCTGTTGTTATCTAATACCAGGCCAGCTGCTGAGATTAACATGACGGCTCTCTGATCAAGGTCCAACCTTCAGCGTTCAGGTCTCACTGCCCAATACCAACTTTCACTCTTACAAAAATGTGTACAACATAACCATAAGCATACATTTGGCATCTCTCAGCATGGCTTGTTTTGTTAGAGTCTGTTGTTTCATACTTGACTTTTTTTCTACCCTCAGCGGAATTTGAGAAACTTGCTGCAGACAATGAGGGAGTTATTTTGAAGTGAGTTTTTAACAGTGACACAGTGAGGGGAGAGTTTCCTTTCCCAAAGGAACAACTTCTAAAGGGTTTGCCTTGGAAAGAGAAGTTGTTTTCTCTTCCGCCCATGCTGTTGCTTCCTGAGTCTTCAGGAGGAAGGAATTCCCTCTAGTGCCAGTTACCCACCCTACATCCTAACACACACACACGCCACATAAATGCCTCTACAGAAGTGCTGTGCAGAGAGTCTACAAGTAGCAAAAAGGCCCTTTCAAAGGGTCAGACAAGGTGGTTTTGGTGGCCGTTTTACCATCCTCCAAGTTCCTAGGCCACTTAGTCTGCAAGGTATCTCGGTTCTGACTCGTTTTCCACTTAATTTCAATCCTTTTTTGTAAAGATCCAATGTATTCACGAGAGGCAGGGGAAACTTGAACGAGGGTTTATTTGAGAAGCAATTACAACGTTACGGCAGGTGATTTCCATCAAAGTTACATCTCGCCCGGTCCACTACCGACTTGATGTTCCATACGTTAAACGTTATATGCTATGTAAGGGATAATGTACAGCGAGCTGGTCATTGTTGTGAAGGAAACCCCGACAGGGTCTTGCATCGCCCTGAAGGGTGTTATTTCACAACAATGACCCGCTAGCTGTACATTATCTCACTTATTACACGGCTACTTACTTAAGAAATCAATAATTTGACATAAAAACGATCCGCCAGAGTCTGAGATCAGAACTGCGCCCATAGCAACGGTCTGCCATAAAGAAATAAAGGTTCGTAGAACGCCATGATTGACCAATCAGAATCGAGTATTCAACAAAGCCATGTAAGAAAATATGCTATAACAAGGTGTATAACACGGTCAAGAACTTGTTACGCTCCACACCTAACGCAGACTTTCATCTTTCAAAAACTCCTTTTACCATGCGCACTGAAAGACTGCCTTACAGCACTATATCCTGTCGTTAATAATAAAATGTCTATTCTAGCTCTATAACAAGAAAATGGTAAATATCATAATACTCCATGGTGGCTATTTGAACTATACAAAAACTTCTGCAATATGTCATGTCAACATAAACAATTCCAAAAAATATAAATACATGCATAATTGGCTCTTACAGTGGTCGTGTATTGGCTAGAATCAGGCATTACAATATGCATCATGATAATAATAATAATAATAATAGCTTGGATTTATATAGCGCCTTTCATGAAACCCAAGGACGCTTAATATTGATACAGGGGTTACGATTCAATATAGTGCGATACTGTAAACGAGGCAATATATTGCAAGTTTTTTCAATAAAATGTTAGGAAAACTGTCACAGTATAAAGAACACACCACCAGATGCATAAACTCAGGGTAACAAAAAAGTACTTTTTTTTGCAATCAGAACAGTGGGATATGCATTTATCACAGTCCCTGTAACAACCAGCATCATAGCACTACTTCGAGAGGCCACATACACTGAGGGGGTGCATCTCTTTGCAAATTAAATATAAAGTATTGACTGAGTTAATCTTTGCATGTAAGTAGTTTTTGAGATCCGATACAGTATCACCAAACATAATATTGCAATATTCGAAATTTCCGATATTTTCTTACACTCCTATTTAGTACCAAATCTATAAAAAAAAATCAATATGAAACATGCAGTGCAGCAGGGTGATCTGTAAATGCAATAATTTGTCTGCTGTTTATTTATCTCCTGTACCAACAAATACTTCGCCTTTATCATCCCCAGAGCCCTTCATTATGATGACCAGCATCTCATCCCACCTTCAAAAGCAGCCCATATAAAACAGGATACAACGTGGCTTTTTCAGCATAGTGGACGGTGCTTCACCCAAGCTTATTCTTATGTATTCACCTTAAGGCATCACCAGTCAGCCCACTAATCCAAGGACTTTAGACTTTAGTCTAAATTATTTATCCCTCAACCAATTTACCCACCTGGCAGTCAGACTCTCATTTCAGTGTCTTACATCATCAGATCTCTTCGTGCTTTGCTGTTCTCTCCACTCTGGTCTCTGCTTTACTCCCCAGCAGGATCTTTGCACTCATATATAGCTGCAGGCTTTATTAAATGACTTCTCCCTGCTCTGTGTCCATTCTCTCTGCCCTGTGTGGCATTTCATCTTGTGTCTCTATCCGTGTGCCTAGCCATACATTCCCTTACTAACAGCAGTCCAGTGGGGGGGGGGGGGGGG
>CAKAKR010038155.1:37507-49688 GCA_916700685.1 Adelosebastes latens
CCAAAGCTGTTCATGCTCACAGCTTGGGTCAGTGGAGGATGGGTTGAGGAGGGTCTTTGGTCAGCCCTGGAATAGTTTGTCTTCCCACACTGCACACCCTCAGGCTTTGTCTGATACTCAAGCCCTGCCCCAGATGCACTTTACACAATGCACAGCAAATTTTGGAAGTGGAAGTGAGGTGACACTTCAACAGATGAGTATGTATAAGTTGTGGATACAGAGAGCTGCTGTATGTAAGTGTGTGCATGCATGCACCAATTTAATAAATACTTTTTAAAAATAAAATGTTTTACAGGCACAGAAAAGCTGTAACACTATCAATATCACAATATTTATAATCAACCATGCAGTTTGTTAATTGGATACATTTTCTTGCTGCAAGAAAGCATTTCAGACAGCCCTTCAGGTAATCTGATGTGGCACCCTCTCATATATAAACATACTGCAGGTTCATATAAAATCATAAAAATCAATCATGTAAGCATAAATCATATAATCAGTTTATGCTGTGACGTAAAGGTCCAGTGTAGCATTTCGGGGGATCTATTAGCAGAAATGGAATATAATGATCATTAACTATGTTTCATTAGTGTATAATCACCTGAAACTAAGAATCGTTGTGTTTCCGTTAGCTTAGAATGAGCCCTTCATATCTACATAGGGAGCGGGTCCTCTTCACCGAGTTCGCAATGTTGCTCCTCAATGTTTCTACAGTAGCCCAGAACGGACAAACCAAACACTGGCTCTAGAGAGAGCCTTTTGCGTTTTTACGTTACCTGAAGGCCACCGTAGTTCTCCGACATGCATGTAAAACTGCGGTAATGTGAGCCGCAGAGTGTAAAACCGTGGTACCGCCAGCCGCCGTCTGACTTCCGTTGCTCCTAAAGTAGTGTTATTATCACTCGGAGGCTCACGTTACCGCAGTCTTGGAAAGGTTGGAGTGAGCAGACGGGGTGCTCAGTTGGTTGCATCTGCAACCACAACATTAGATGCCACCAAATCATGCACGCTGTCCCTTTAATAACCATCATTGTTAAAGGAATAGTTCGACATTTTGGGAAATACGCAACCGCCGGCAGCCCATTGGCTTAGCTCAGCACAAAGGTAACAAAATCTGCCTACCAGCACTTCTAAAGCTCACCAATTAACTATCTAGTTTGTTAAATTTGTACTAAATCCACAGCCTAAAAACAACAGGTTGTTGGGCTGTGGTTAGGCTAGCTGTTTGCCCCCATTTCCCAGTCTTTATGTTAAGCAGAGCTAACCGGCTACTGGCTGTAGCTTCATATTTAGCATACAAACATGACAGTGGTATGAAACTTCTCCCAGCAAGAAAGTGAATAAGTGTATTTCCAAACATGTCAAACTATTGCACTTGTGAATAATTCATTCACAGCTGAGTCGTACAGCCTCAAGTCTACTTGAGCAGCAGTCTGTTGTTGTGCAAAGACAGAAGTTTCTGACATCTTTCTGCTACAGTACCTGAAAGAGTCCAGGCTGATGTGCATAGAAAACAATATGTCCATTTAGTCTCCACTCTGCTAATGAGACATGAAGTTGTAACCATACCCGTATCCCCACTGTTGATCCCTGTTAATCACGTTATACTTGAAACCTGATCTTTCTGTTGAGATGCGCTTCTTCAGCTTGCCTCACAGTGTTATTATATAAATGAAATAAAAACGCAATTGAAACTGGAGCTACTGTATATTCCCCACTTCCCTAAAGTAATGAAGGTTATTTAGTTTCTTATTCATCTCCTCTCCATACTCCTAGTTTGTACAGATATAGTTCTTTTATTAGTCATGTGTTGAATAAATCACTGGAGTCCTGGAGGAATTAACGATTTTTGGGCACAGAGAGAAGGTCCATTTCTAATAACTAAAGTTGTGTTGTGATTACATAAGCTCTTTTATCTTTAGAACCAAATCATGACAAATATATGGAATTTCGTTACTGAAAATCTGAAAAAATAGTTCATCATTTCCCCTCAAAAAGGTCATAAATTGTTGTAAAATCAAACGGGTTAAAAAGTTTAGTTTGCCTGGTGCACATTCCTTTTTTAATTGCTTCTGTGAACTGGAAAAAAAACAGGAATTTTGCACCACTTTGTCTCAGTCTGTAATTTTCTCTCTGTAGCTCCTTCTATCTGTTCACCTTTTCTAGATTTGTCCATTTGCACCACTGAGCTTGTCTTTTACCAGCTTCTCTGTATGTAAGAATCTGCGTGCATGCGTGTGTGTGTGTGCGTGTGTGTGTCAGATGACCTATTGAAATCATTGCTGTGCAGTGTGCCTGTTACCACGGCAACACAGGCTTCTCCGTCTCTCTCTCTCTGTCTCTCTCTGTCTCTGTCTCCCCTCCCCTTTCATTTCCCCTCCACACCAGAGCGAGGTCATGTGACCGTACTGACGTCAAGCTGGAGAGGCAGGCAGGCAGAGGGGCGAGTTAGTTTGTGGGCTTTTAGCAAACCTCCTGCTCAGACGAGGAGTCTCTGGGAGTCTGTCAGCTCCGTCTCAGTTGCTCAGTCCGTCTTCTCCTCCCCCCCTCCGCGGTTCTTTCCCCCCTCTCTCATCTTTTGTTTCTTTCTGGTGCTCTTCTTTATTCTCGCCCGTTGCTTCTTCTTCTTCTGCTTCTTCTTCTTCTGCTGCTGCTGCTGCTTCCACAAACTTGAGAGAGAGTGCTGGGTGATGGGCTGCTGAACGGCTTGTACGTCGCTACAAAGTGAGGTAAGCTTCCTGTGTTTTCTCTTTGTGTGTGTGTGTGTGTGTATTGTGTTGATTTAGCAGCTAGTGGTTGCTTCCAGAGGGGTTGTGCAAGCTGGATAAAGGAGATGAGTTTGAGTCACATACTTGTGCAGAAGGGAAGTAGATGAATTCCCTGACAGAGAGTGAACGAGGCTCTGAAATCTTTTTGTCCCCCTTTTTTTAATCATTTGGCTTAAACTCTAGATGCAGAAATGTGGTGTGATGTTTGAGGTTTCAAGGGAGATCCTTGATCAGGGTGTAATGTTGAAGAAGACTAGTTGCTTTCTTTCGCAGCACACAGCCAGATCTCTGTTTTCAACCCCCCTGCAGGAAGTGAGTGCATGATAGAAGAGAGAAGGAGAGTGTGATCACTACGGGGGCTGAGTGTGTTATGTGCTGTGTAGTTTGGAAGTGATGGGCAGCTCCACATGGCTTTTCCTCCCAAAGCGTTGCTAATGTTAGAGGCAGTAGTGTGGGCTGGAGCTGCTGGCTCTGTCTGCCAGAGAGACAGAGGCAGGGAGGAGGGGTGTGGGGGGGGGGGGCAGAGCAGCTGCCACCTGCCCCCCTCGGAGGGGAAAGCCTCAGAGGTATGCGCTGCAAAAAATGTAACTCAAGGTCAGCTGATATTTAGTTTTTCTGAAGAAATGAATAGAGTGAGATAAGGACTTTTTTTCCAAAGGAGTTTTTCAGAAAATTTCTTGACAAGTGTCTAGCTTGAGAACCCCCCCCCCCCTTTCCCCTCCCCATTGCCCTGCACACACACACCTCCCTACGTGCCTCAAACAATAGCATGCCAGCCCACATTTAGCCCAAATAGGGTGGAAAGAAAGGGACATGTGCATAACAAGTGGTTTGGATCTCCCAACAATACTCTCTCCTCCTCCGTCTCTCTCTCTCTCTCTCTGCTTCTCTAGACCTCATCCGCCGTGAGACTTTATCCCTTCCTCTCATTCCCTCCTCAGCGGTGCCTCCCTCCTCCAACTTAATGAAGTGGAGGCGAGCCAAGAGCATGTAACAGGTCTTTGTCACCCCCTGAAGTATTCTAGTCGCAGATATTTACTGACTCCATCCAATTAAATGCTCAGATTAGGACACCAATTTGCATTTGCTGTGCTGACTAGATTGGATTTACGGTTTGGAGCGTGTTGTGACGTAAGACCTTGCATGGCCTATTTGTATACACCCATCAGTGAATAGCGTTTCGATTAGATGAAGGCAAATATACAATAGACTCTAAGGACCACTTTAAAACCAAAATTATGAACATATATTCAAATCAAGCACAATTATGTTACTGAATCTGTTGTTCTAGCAAACTTATCAAGGAGTCCAAGGTCTTTAGTTGCAGTAGCATGCAGAAGTATGTGAGTTAGGAGAAGTTGAAAATGAATCACATTTCCTTTTGTATTGTCCATACTATGATGAGTTAAGAACTTCTGTTTTAAATGAAATGTCTGTTCAAAATCCAGAAATGTTTTGGTGCTCGGATGATGATAAAATTGGAGTGGCTATTTAATGCTTATAAGTTGACTACTTTTGTTTCTCAAGCTTGGAAAAAACATCAGGATGGTTTATTTGTTTAGTATTATTTATAATTTATATTGCTACTCTGGTTTCTGCCTCTTGTCTTTTCTCTATTTTCGGCCGATACCCAAAGCCCAGGTATCGCTATCGGGACTGAAAAAGTTGGATCGGTGCATCCGTAATTACGATGCTACGATATCCAAAATCTAAGACAAGATATCTAGTCTCATATCATGATGTCGTTATAATATATAGATATATTGCCCAGCCCTAGTCTGTGCACACTGTAGTTTAAAGTAGTCTTCCTTCAGTGCATATTGTCCGTGTAAAGCAGTCCCAAATGTCCTGTAAGCCTGAGGGGACATCATTCAGTGTCTTCCTGTTGTGAGATGAGCTGCATGAATACCACAAGAAGCCATTTTGAGTTAAGAGACAGAAAAAGGTCCGTCTTTTTGTCCGTCTAACAAAATTATACTTTGTGTTTGTGCACAAGCATACTGTTATCTAACGTGTGTTATGAGCTGGGCATGTTGGCAGCATTTACTCTGAAGAAAGAGCCATCGCCACACACACACACACACACACACACACACACACCTCTAGCATACGGCCAGTAGCTTTATCTGACATCCTGCAGCAGGATCATTCTCTTGAGGCACGTGTGTGTGTGTGTGCTGTTGAATGTTTTCCAGCAAGATTTTCAGAGACAACATCATGCAGGAAGTGGCCAAATAAAATAAATTAGTACAGAGTTTTCAGAATATTCTAATCTTGCATGGTAGAAGCTTATTATTGAAACAGCTCTGGAGACTGAATTCATGAAGTGAAGGAGGTGGCAGCTGTAGACGATCACGCACGGCATCTTAGCTTTTATCTTGTTCCCGTGTTGACACGATGGCATGTTTATTTTATGTCAAAACGTCAAAAGGCGATGTAGGAATCTGCTGGTATTTAGAGGATTTCTTTGTGCTACGATTTGTGAAGTGTGTGATGCCAAACCTGTGTGTGAAACTATCCACACATTGAACCCCCGAGGCAGAGCTACATACACACTCTCACAGTAGTATTGGATCTAAGCACTGAACAGGTTACCTGAATCTGTCGTGTGAAATTGTATTTGATACTTCAAACCAACTTTTTCATTTCACACTAACTCAGCACACACATACTCACATTAGAACAGAGGTAATGGGATGACTGAGTGGGGCGAGATGTTGGTTACCATGGTATTTGCTCATTTCATTCGCTGGCTGTCATTTACACAGAACACACACCGGGCACAGGTCGGGCTTTTTATCCAGCTTTTCTCTCTGGGGATGGTTTCTGTCTGTGTCGGATGTTCTGTCTAAAGGTGGTGTAATTGCTTCACTGATATTGTACATATTTTTCAACATCAAGTGCTACTTTATTGCTTTTTCACCTCTGTATTACATGCTGTAGGGCGGGGATTGATACTGTAATACTGCAGGGTTGAGCTCATTAATGTCCTCCTAAAAATTAGGCAACATTACGTCAGCAAACTCATCGGTTTTCTCATCCGTCCTGCAAGAAGTAACGGTTAGCTTTTTGTTAAAGCCAACCTAACACTTCCTGTCGTTGGTTCAGAGTTCGAGCTTTACACTGACCAACCACTGTAAGTCTATGGCTGCGGTCGAATAGTAAAAACATGATGTCCTAACCACTTTTCATTGAAAACGTCATGAGGTCAAGGAAAGAATTCATAAGAACGTAGGAAAAAAAATAATCCGACTGCACTTAAGCTACAGATGTTGCTTTATATAAAGCAACTTTATTTATACTGTAATGAGAAAATGAGTGCAGTGATAAACTCAATGTTGTACATTTCAAGTAAGGATTCCCTGTCCAAAACAGAGTCACACCTCCTAAGAAGGATGTTTTCATTCGGCACTTTAACTGTTGCTGCCCCAAGGAATTGTGCGATGACATAATTTCACTCAGTTAAAAACCTTCGTAAGCAAATAAGACGGTTCAACCACAGCCTATACTCGTGAAGCAAGTCTTAGTTAAAGCTAGGGTTGGTAATCTTGAGAAACTAGCAAGAGCACAACAGAAAAAACCCAGCCCAGTGTTGTCAACTGTTTTCCAATGAAAGTAGCTAGCAGCACTAGCTCCGGAAGTCCCTAAATCTATAGAGAAAGTCGGCAACACGGTCCATCCCCTCAGGCCTCCCGAACGAAGATGGTTGTTGTTAATACTCACAGCTGTCAAGCTAGTAGCTTGTGATGAGCAATAAGTGCATGGGTAGAGTGCGAGCAGGTAGGTAGGCCTTCCAATCATTTCATTGGACAGGTTAATTACAGTCCTGCGACAACCACAGATACTGGATTTGTTTTTTGTTTTTTTTGTCAGAGCATTTAGTTTATTGATTGCTGTCAGGATGTAAAGAGAATTTCAACAAATATAACAAAAAGTGTTTTGGAAGAAGATTACCAACCTTACCTACCAAACAACATTAGCAACTGCTTACATCTTGCTGCATTAAAAAAATGAGGCTACATAAAGGTTAGGCTTACTTCAACACGTCAACAAATAAGCAACACAGTCGGCAAGGCTGCACACATTGTAAAATAAAGACAAAAACTATCATTGTTTTCCCCTCCAAGTCAAATGCATTCAGTGTGTAGGGTTGTTTTAATAATTACATGATTAAGAATGGTAGTTTACTGCGTCCGGCTTAACTATATAACCGCAGCATAACCTGTTCTACTCCTGCCAGTGACCTTTGTTGCATTTCATTCCCCTCTGTCTTCTCATTTCATGTCTGTATATCTCTACTGTCACTATCAGATAAAGGTACAATTGCCAAAAAATGATCTTTACTGCCAAACAGCCTGGCGTGCACTGTCCAATTTCTGTGGTGAGACCAACATCTATACCGTCACAACCCAAGAAATCAGAATTACAGGCAAATTGAAAATATACACAATATTACAGAGTGATATAACCATGCATGCATTGTCATTTGTGATTAGTTTCAAGGCTGCCATTGTCTTTTGTTATTACCATCAGAGCTATACCCACCCAGGTATAATATTGTGAGTTTGTGAGCACGCAGCATGTGTCTGTATGGTTGCAGGTGGGTGAAAGTAGAGTGGCAGCTACTTGCATGAATAACACCAAGTGTGTCCAGGTGTAAACGTGTGGAGGAACTGGGAATCCAGTATAGGTTTTAAATAAAAGTTGATTTAAGATAGTTATATCATGGAAAAAGGTGACCTGACTCCCTATTCTCCTGGTACAGAGCCCATAGAGACAGTTGTATTTGTATTTCAAGTATTTATGCCCACATCCGTTTAAAAACTGGAGAAAACTGTTTAATTCTGCTACATACAAGCTTAGCCGAACCGTATGAACCATTCAGGGTTCTATAACATCCTGTTTTGTACTTAAGGGAGTCTCATGTAACACTGGTGGAAACTAACTTGAAGGCAGTTTATGTAACTGTTGATTTATGACCAGATCCTGAGCGGGAGACAGAAACAGAGAGAAATGGAAAGAAAGAGTTTAAGTGAGAAAGATACTCGGAGATAAGAGAGGAGACAGACACTCGGAGAGGCAGTAAGATGTTGTTCCTGCCAGGATTCCTCGCACTCTTTTATCAGGTGTTAAATAACGACTGCTCTAAGCGGTGGTGGAGCAAACCAGGAGATGGTATCAAGGAGCGTATGGCCCTGTCTTTGATGTCTTTAACTATTATTATTCAGAGAAATAGATTGTTTCTGGTTGTTTAAGATGGCCATTAATTAGGGCTGTCAAAGTTAATGCGATAACGCGTTCATGCAAATTCGTTTTAATGCTACTAATTTCTTTAACATAGCGAAGGAGGCTAAATAATGCTCCAAACTTTTTGCCGAGGAAAAACTGGCATGGCCATTTTCAAAGGGGTCCCTTGACCTCTGACCTCAAGATATGTGAATGAAAATGGGTTCTATGGGTACTCTCCACTTTACAGACATGCCCACTTTATGATAATCACATGCAGTTTTGGGGCAAGTCGTAGTAAAGTCAGCACACTGACACACCTGTTGTTGCCTGTTGGGCTGCAGTTTGCCATGTTATGATTTGAGCATATGTTTTATGCTAAATGCAGTACCTGTAAGGGTTTCTAGACAATATTTGTCATTTTTTTGTGTTGTTAATTAATTTCCAATAATAAATATATACATACATTTGCATAAAGCAGCATATCTGCCCATCCCATGTTGATAAGAGTATTAAATACTTGACAAATCTCCCTTTAAGGTACATTTTGAACAGATAAAAGTGTGTGATTAATCACGATTAACTATGGACGATCATGCGATTAATCATGATTAAATATTTTAATCAATTGACAGCCCTTATTCATATATTTTCAACTATGGCACTCTGTTAAATTAGTATGTTAGTGAGTATCTGACACTCAAATGTCAAAATGTGTTTGTGCAGTGTAAATTCCCCATGTCCCTGAAGGAGCAGGTGCTGAAACACACATTTGACTGAAGTGTGGAAATGTTGGTCACTGTGGTTACTGTGCTGAGATGGCTCTGACATCTTTCACTACTTTATCTGCACTCACACCATAAAGGTCAGAGCAAAAAGAAAGGGGCAACTGACACTTAAAGCACAAGTACACTTCTCTGCCGAGGTGCTGTGGTGGTTAGAGTTTACAGTTACTCACTAGTCATAGCACCACTACACTAGATGGATATGTCATGCAATTTGGTCTTCCGTTGCTGTAAAGGAATACATGACTTTGCTTACATGATTATTTTGAGAAGGTTCCTTTGTACCGCTGTGGTGCTTCATAATTCAGCCTTTACTATACATTTCAAACCCAATCAAAAATGAGCTTCATTTCAGTTTTTTCAGTTTTTTTCTTTCATATTTGAATACTTGAACTTCACACACTTAATTTCACTTTTATAAGCATGTTGAATGAGGAAAATAAGCACTCATGATTAGCAAATTCTATGCATTTTATTGTTGTAATTTATTGTAGGGCTGTCAATCAATTAAAATATTTAATCGTGATTAATCACACATTTTTGATCTGTTCAAAATGTACCTTAAAGAGAGATTTGTCAAGTATTTAATGCTCTTATCAACATGGGAGTGGGCAAATATGCTGCTTTATGCAAGTGTATGTATATACTTATTATTGTAAATCAATTAACAACACAAAACAATGACAAATATTGTCCAGAAACCCTCACAGATACTGCATTTAGCATAAAAAATATGCTCAAATCATAACATGGCAAACTGAAGCCAAACAGGCAACAACAGCTGTCAGTGTGTCAGTGTGCTGACTTGACTATGACTTGCCCCAAACTGCATGTGATTATCATAAAGAGGGCATGTCTGTAAAGGGGAGACTCGTGGGTACCCATAGAACCCATTTTCATTCACATATCTTGAGGTCAGAGGTCAATGGATTCTTTTGAAAATGGCTTTTCCTCACCAAAATTTAGCATAAGTTTGCAGCGTTATTTAACCTCATTGGCAACAAGCTACTATGACATGGTTTGTACCAATGGATTCCTTAGGTTTTCTAATGTCATATTCTTCACTCTACCTTTAAAACTGAGCCCGCTACAACCTAAAAATAGCAAGTCATGTTAAATAAGTGATGTTAAAACAAATTTGCGTTAACACGTTATTATCGCGTTAACTTTGACAGCCCTAATAAAAAGGGATTCATCTTTATAATGCCTTTGCAGCCTCCAGCATCAGTGAGTGTCTGGAGCCTGGGACTCACCAGTGATTGTTAGAAGAGGAAAAAACACCTCAAGTTCACTGGGTGTTTGACAAACTGCAGTGCTCCGTCGTGTTAGTCTTCAGCCTGGATCCTGGAAGAGGAGTTTTTTTACAATTGGGTTTATGAAGAAGAAGATGCACAGGAAAGCAAGAGGAATTTGGAAATGGTGTTTCGACCATTTATGCTGATCTAGAGATGAGTTGTTTAGGCAGAAGATACTGGACGTGAGAGAATTTGAATATCAGTAAATCTAAACAAGTGTTTCCCAGAGCAGCACCACATAAATAGTTTCACTCTCCATCCCCTGTGAAAGCATTCATCTCCGTGACGTCCAGAGCTGAGTTAGAGCTTGCAGACAGACACATTAGTGGTGGTTCATCGAGGGACAGCTGGTCAACCACGCTCTTGTCTTTCTCCAAAAGGCTTCTTTATGAAGGGGTCATAGGTCATAGGACTGAAACCCAGCCCCAATGAGGTGCTCGTGAGAGATTGCCCCCAGGACAACCTTGGCCTATGAGCTCCCATGCGTTGGTTTAGGGGAACTATGGGAAACAGATGTTCTATTTTTAGCCACAGAGAGGAATTCACACACACATTGTCATGACACAAGAGACAAAGGAAGGAGTTCTTTTTCAGTGGAAGCTGTTGCTTTCTAGAGTATACTTGCTGGTAGTACTCTGCACTGCATCAAAACTCCCCTGCTGCCATTGCTGGGAATTTTCTATCTTTACACAAAGGAGGTTATTTGAGTCACTACAGCACACGTCACTGCTCACAGTTTGTGAATCAAAAGAGTATCAAGATGATCATTATTAGTGTACAACAGCGTAACTGAAAGTGTGCTTTATTTACTTTTTATCTTGAATTAGACAGACAGTTGGTTGTGGTTTGCTCACTTGTGATAATGTTGTTGGACATTTAAGATTAGTCCCGGATTTGTCGGGTAAAAGAGGTTAAATAAAATCCAAGAATTATCTAACTATATTGTATCATAATACATCCCCCGGTGTATTACATGGATTTGGGGTGGTGGGAGTCGCCAGTAGTTCTTTTTCTTTCTTTTTTTTGTATATTTTTATTTAAACATTTTTACTATTTGTAATTATTATTATTTACATTTTTAAAATGAAGGTTTTGTTTTAAATTATGTAATTTTTGTTAATAATTTCCAGTGCATATCTTTAAAATCAATAAAATTTGATCATAAAAAAAATAGTTTGAAGGCTTATTAAAACACTGCTCAGTGATATATAATACTATGAGGAAGGATTTTAAAACTTGGGAAAGCTTACCACAGAGTATCCTCGGTCTGAACACATTTTTTTTATTATTTTTATTTTTGGGTCCTTTTTTGCCTTTATTAGATATGATAGTTATACTGGAAAGGGGAGAGAGGAGACGACATGCAGCAAAGGGACACGTGTCGGATTTGAACCCAGGCTGCTGCAGTGAGCTATACCTATAGCTATATAATGAACAATTTTAAGATTAGCAGTAGAGAAAGAACGCTTGCCTATATTGCTAGCGCAGTGCGCGTTGCAAGATGATGTTGCATTGCGTTGCAGCAAAAGTTTAGCCAGGATTTGTTTTTGTTTTTTCAGGAATCCCCTGCATGTTGTTGGCCTTCATCACAATTATTGATCTGATTTATATAAGAATCATTTTGCAAAACCATTTCTTCAAGACTAAATTTAGTATATAAACTGGAAAAACAAAGTTCGGAAACTTGTGTTTGGTCGATTATTTCTCTGTTGTTACAATGCTAATTGGCATTGTATTTTACATCGTTGGAAAGCCTATTTATTTACCTTCGCAATGATGTCCAACTTGTAAGGATCATGCATTTGTGGGATGAGCAGCACAGCTGATTATGTGGGTAGCGCCCAAGAAAAATTTGCCAAAATGCTCCGTCAATGGTAAACAGTGTATTCTCCTGTTGGAATTGACTCTTGTTTTGAGTTGTTTGGTGGATTGGATGATTGAACTCTCTATCAGTAACAAGGAACAAACAAGACATATTGGCTATTTTACACTTTATTCATTTAATACACCGTCAGGAGCCTCAGTAGCGGGTGGAAGATCCATACGCAGCCACAACAGCCTGGCACCTCCTCCTCATGCTGGTCACCAACCTGGTCACACGTTGCTG
>CAKAKR010038160.1:0-13493 GCA_916700685.1 Adelosebastes latens
TACTCTGGCTCAGTGCCTCTGACACACACACACACACACACACACACACACACACACACACACACACACACACACACACACACACACACACACAATCAAAACTCAACAGTGACCCGCAGTGACTTCAGATTACTACATGACCTGCTTCATACTCCATGGGAAAATGGCAGGAATGAAGGAAGTTGTGGAGTGGAATATAAAAAAAAGTTGAGATGGAGAGTACTGGAAGTAGTACTACTTGAAGTTCTGGAGGAAATCTGAGATGGAGAGACTTTGTTTTAAATAAGAGCAAGAGAAAGAGGAGACAAAGTGTGTGTGGATGAATTAATTCTCTGTGTCTGTTGTCACCAGAGGGGGGCAATAGAATATTTCCAATCCAAGCAACCCTATCTGCCCTGTCCTATCATCTACAGGTGTGTGTGCGTGTGTGTGTGTGTGTGTGTGTGTGTGTGTGTGTGTGTGTTTGTTGGGAATGTGGGCATTAAATTGAGCGATGGAGTGCGCTCATTGATTTCCACAGTAAAGGAAAAGTAATCTTCTCTGGGCTGGGCTCAATGTGTGCGTGTCTGTCTGTCTGTCTGTCTGTCTGTCTGAGTGAGTGTGTGTGTGTGTGTGTGTGTGGTGTGTGTGTCAGTATCGCTCTCTGATTGAGACACTGGTCAGAAAACAGTATTAAAGATTTTATAGTCTCTCCTCGTAGATATATCACTCCCAAATCAGTTGATAGCAGATTTATAATTGCAGCAATAAAACAGGAACACTCCAAACAGAAGCCCCGGTAAGCCTCACATGCTTTTTATTTGCGAGGATGTGGAAGGTTTCAGGTCAGGTTTGCCTCTACAGCTCTAAATTGCTTTCCAGCGAACTGGTACATGACATTTTTCAACCTGTAGAAAGGAGAAATACGCTGTTTGCCTCAGAGAGCAAGTCGTACTGTATGGGCGAGTAAAGTGTCAGTGGCTTGTAAGATTTATAATGCTCAGTCTGAAATTGAGGCAGCTTTTAATATGAAAAGGAGTCTAAAAACCTTTTTTTACAAAATGAACACTAGCACCATCCTCACAGCCCTCCTGACAAACCGGTGGATATTTAGACGTCCCTATACAAACACAATCATCTCTGATACAGAGCTGTCTGACCTCTCCTCCCTCTTAGAGCTTTGCATCCTTTAAAACATCACAACAGGAGACACACAGAAATAAATCATTGGTTGTATTATTTTTTTTTTTATCTATTAGTAGTGTTCAAGTCCAGAGACACACGAGGACCTTAGTGATGAAACATAACCAAGGTTAATTCAATATAATCTGCTACAAATGTGATTTATCTGTTTGTCAATAGTGCAGACAGACACTCTGTCTGGAGATATTTATCTTATTGATTTAACAGCATATTGTTTTTATAATGTATCATTCATTAGAAGGCGGACATTGTTTAGACACATGTAAACATATAAATCTCCCAATAATGGATGGCGGTGATGGGTAAGGTGATAAACAGTCTGCATGTGTGTATGTGCAGACGTGTGAACATGTGATAAGGAGTTTTATATCAGGAGGAAAGACATATCAAGATGAACACTTGAGACAGTAAATGACATCCAATAGATAAGTAATTACTAGCATGCAGTCTTTACACTTGCCCTGGCCCGTAGGCTTTACATTTAGATTACATCATGCAGTTAAATATAATTTTTCTAACCTCTGGGAAGGTTTTACAAATATAAAACCGCCATGGATTCAAAATGCATAATATAAATGGTAGTAATCAACCTTCAAAGTGTCATGTCAACTGTTTTACGGATGTCTCTTTATAATGGTGATCTATGGGGGAAAAGCCTTTTCAGGCCGTATGGGATGGCCTCTGGGACAAATTTGTAGCAAGGCTGTGTGGCGGTGCCGTATCCAGCTCTCTAAATACATCAACAAGTGAAGCATTTAGCAGCTAAAGAGCCAGAGATTTCCCTCGGGAGCTAGCAGAGACCAAAAGCGGAGCTAAAAAGAGAGGAAATATTGGACAGAAATAGGGTTGGGCAGGTGTAAAAGAAATCCAAGCGGTTTGATATTTAAGCCAAACAGCGGACCGGACCTGTATACCGAATTTTACCACTAGTTGTCACACACGACTCAGCAGCCTCTCCACCAAAACTAAAATGAGATTAGCTGGACCACCTTAAAGTCAGCCCACCTTACGTGAGCCTGGGCCGTTGTTGTGGCTATCTTCAGGGCTATCCCCCTTCACTTTAATCAGCAGGTGGTAAAGAAGACACGGAAACTTGGCTTTTGTCTTTAGGAGTTGTAGCATTTATTTCACTGACAAATAAACTGTAAACACACTACACTGCTACGTTCAACTGCTAACTTCATACTCACCTTAGGTCCGTGACACTTCTCTCTCTCGCTTCCTCTCTCTCTCTCGCAGACCGCACACTCGCTAACGTTATGGGCCTCCGGGCTTGCAGCACACTGGCTGCCGGAAACTAGGGATGTGACGGTGAGGAAAATTTCCCACCGGTTAATAAACTTGTGACAACATCGGTGTTACCGATTACACCAGACATTTTACAAGAAAAGATGACGGTCAATATGTGTAGTGCGCTTACTTAGATTTTTAACTTCTGGTGGCTGTGTGTTTGGCCTCTCTGCTCCAGGTGTTGCTGCGGGGGCCGCAGGAGTATACTTGGCGCCGCTGCGCCGCGCACACCGGCTGTGACCACTCCGTCCTCCTTGCAGCGATTAACGCTACCTCATTAATGTTGTGGTTCTCCTATAGCATTAGGTTTCAATCTGAACTATTGCCAAATAGGCGTGATTGCAAATCCTCTGCCATCTCTCGGTCTGTCAACTGTCTCTCGTCCCGTCTGTAAAAACTGACACTTGCTACTCTGAGCTGAGACTCCGTATGGAGCAGACGCATTCACTGTCAGTTTGAAGTGTCCGCCGTCCGACTATCTATTGATAACAAGCCGCTGATACGGCAAAATAACTAAATGGGTTTTATTTCTGTAAATTTCTGTACTTCTGTGATGGCGTAGGCACGGGTTGCTGATGTAGTTCATTTTACTTTGTGTCATAATGACAAATGCGTGTTCAACCGGTTGGCATAAAACCAAAACGGTGTAATCATGTACACTAAACTGGACCGGCAAAACCGGAAATCGAACCCAACTCTAGACAAAAACACAACTCTAATGCTTACGGGAAGAGTCAACGTATTTTGCTATTGAAGTCTTAATTAATCACCATGGTGAGAGCGAGTGGTGCTTCCCCTGCTTCTCACAGCGAATTCTGCTGCCTGCTTTATAAAGTCTGACCAACACAAGCATTGAATGACAGAACGTTAAAAAAATTCTTCACCCACAAAATTACCATTTGTTACCCCGTTACCTTGATTTCTTTTGTTTTTGCTCTCCGTTTGCTGTGGAGGCGTGCGAGAAAAAAATTCTTCAAGAATTCAAGGTAACACGGGGTGAATAATTGATATACAAATGGTCAATTTGCGGGTGAAGTATTCCGTTAAGTCGATAAGTCGACTCTCGCTCCTGTATGCTCATGTGCTGTATGTAAAGCATGTTGTTGGATATTCATTTATTCATCCATGCAGCCTCATGAATAAACATTGAAAATATAGATAGAGAATGGTGGTCAGATCATTACTGTGGTTTTACAAGGCTTTTTAAAATTCATTTGTCCCGGTCATACCTCCAGGGGAAAATCATTTTTATCCTGATATGATCTGAGAAGATCGACTCACTCAACAACCTAAGATAGGCTCATAAAGTCATTAATGTGTGTAAGATATGATGATTGAGATAATAAATTAATTACAGTGATCTCAGAAGGTAGAACTTGAAGTGTGTATCTCCCTCTCCATCCATAGTTGTTTCTTTGTTTTGCCTGGCCTGGCTCTCTGTCCCCGTCTCCAGCCCCAGCTCACTTCCTCCAGGCCATGTACTCTCCTCTAACTCCCCAGACCTTCCACTCTCAACCTGCCCACCTGTTTCCACCTTCCCTCATCAGCCTTGCAGTACATGTACCAACCCCTTTTCCCCAGTCGGTTGAAAGTTTGTCAATGTTGCTTCATACCATTGCTAATATTGTCATTCTGCTTCTCTTATTGTAATTCTACTGCAGCTTCTCTGTGTACACTTCCTGCTGATCCCTCCTCTCCTGCTCATCCCCCACCACTTCCCCCACTGTTATTTTATATTTTAGGGTCTATGGATAGAAGGTGTTTACAAATTGTAAATCCCTTTTAGATAGTGGTGGCGGTGGTGGTGGGAAAAATTGATTCATGTAAGAATGGAGATTCTTATCTGCTAAGATTCTGAATCGATTCACAACTTCCAAAAATCGATTTTTTAAAAACGTAGATATTGCTACTGATGGACAGTAATCCTACACACCAAGTCAAAGTTGTGAATAGCAACTATTGTGTGATTTGTTAACAAAAATCACCCAATACTAGGGCTGACCCCGAAAGGGCAGACCTGAAAGCTTCGAAGCCTCCATTGTTGCCATGGTAATCAACCTCTAAGTCAGTTTTCGAATGCTTTGTGGATTTTTTTTGTGTTTTTATTTAAGTATGTAATAATAAAGTAGGAATCCCAAAATAGGAATAATCCTACAACATTTTTCATATTCAACTTTCATTAATTATTATTAGTAATTCTTAGACGGATACGGCTGTTTGTTGTGTCCCGGGCATTGAAGGGGAGATGGAGACAGACGGACAGAAGAACTTGTCAGCCTGCTGTTTTTTTTTTTGTGCAAGTTTAGCATGAATAAATGTTACCATTTGCCTGTGTGTTTTTACATTATAGAGTGCTCCAGGGATGACATATTTTTGTAGGCCAACCAGGAAGTTAGCATCACTCTGGTTCCCTCGACAAAAAAAAAAAGGCATTTTTCCGCTTGATTTTGGATTATTGCAGAAAATAAACTCTGTGGCAGACACACATTTATGATACTTACACGTTTTGTTCAGCAAGATAATTTTCACAACTGAACACCACTTTTATGATTTTTGAAGTGTAAATGCAATCACCAGAAGTAAAAATCTAACATTAGGATATAAACGAACTACACCACGGTCACATAAGCGTGAGTATCCACAACGAGGCTGTAAAGGCGGACGAGTCAGTGTGATGACGTTTAGTAGTCTCATTTAGCCACTTGTTAGCAACCACCTTTTTTAAGACGCATAAAAGCTCTAAAATTCACGAGTGGGGTATTTACTGACGTATTTTATATCGTAACAAAACTTTAAAGTCTCTTCAGCTTGTGTTAACCACAGACCTTATTTCAGGCATCTAACTAAAAACCCATTAAAAAATATATATATTAACTTCCAGACGAGGGAACTGGAAGTGCTAAAATGCGAACTCATATCCAGGTTTTAGGACTCATTCCTGTAGCAATCAGTTGATATAACTCTTTCAAATATAAAAACTTCATAATCTTTACTCTGCTTTCATGCCATAATTAGCCACACCGCGCACAGCGGACTTGATTAAATCCTGAAATTAGCACCCTATGTACTGAATTGAGAATCGATTTTGAATCGAATTGTGACACCAAGAATTGAAATTGAATCAAATTATGGGATACCGAAAGATTCACACAGATTTTATGGCTATAAAAAATAAATAACCCAACTTGACATGGGCAACACTTTTTCTTTGTTTAAATTGTTTGGCTCTGCGCTAGTGACACCCCAAAAATGTTTCAGTTTCTAAATCAAACCATTCTTATTTTATAACACATTTCATGCACAGGCTCAGTTGTGTATTAGTAGACCAGTAGACTAAGACAATGATGGGGCTGGATGATCCATCATTATCTTAATTGAAATAATGACCAAATGTAGAATTACTGTACGTCATATATAGACATCTTTGATGCAGCCACAGTGCAATGAAGAGTAATAGGAGATATAAATATTTCAATGATATAAAAGCAACAGCATTAACATCAGGCTTTGATCCTTTGAGTCCGTCAGAATCAAAAGGGGAGAGCTTTCAACCATTTCCCACAAACGGCAATCATCATCAGTCATCACAGTCGTACAGGAAGAAATCCATTGTGGAGCAGGATGAATGACGGCATGACGCAACAGACAAAAAACTCATTTAGAGTGAAACTGGTGATTCTCTTTGATTCTCAACCAGAGAGCTACTGTTCTATGTTCAGGTGTAATCAATACAACTGTGTAATCAGACATTACTGTGGTTCAACAACGGATTTTCAGCAGTTGTAGTTACCCTTTGAGCTTCACTCTATCGTTGATTACATCTGTTTTGATTAGTCAACTTAAAGTATACCTGCGGGGGGGAAGCAACGCTTGGTACTGTGATTGCCAATCATACAATCAGAACAGCTATTATGTTATTATGAATTATGCCTATTCTACTGTCAGGCTCTCTCCTGTTTGACAGGGAAACTATGCACTCTGCAACAATTTGAGTATTATTACAAACTGCATTCTGGTGAAATGTTGTTTTATTTGCCCTGAGTCTGGGCCCTGTTGGTGTGATTTGCAACATGAGATCATCTCCACTTTTGCTCATTTTGACATATTTCACTTATCAAATTAAACGCCATACTTGTGACTGTCGCATGTGCTTGCGAGAGTTCGACAGGACTCGAGAATTCATTTGCACTTTGTGAGCGACATTCATTTGTGAAATGTGACGCTTGTGAATCGAGCCCCTGATCAACGCTTCCCTCAGCCGTTCACATTTTGATATATAAAATGGGCACATTTCATCAAAAGTCTTTTTTTTTTAGACAGAAAGCCTGAAAAGACAAACTGCGTTTTGCGAGGTGTAGGAAGAGTGAAAGTAGACGTAGAAGGTTGAGAAACAGTGAAGCCAACAAAGCCTACACCTCATCACATCACTATATTTGTTAGTTGAAATCTAGACAATTCTTAACACAAGAGGTGAAATATAGCCCTATATATGTTTGTAATCGCTTTTACATTTACATATAATTAGGGCACGGGCACGAAAGTGCCATGGGCCCAAGGGCTAGGAAATCTATTGTTTAAAGATTATTATTTTTCCGCTGCGAGATCGCATTTTCGAGGCGCTTAGGATGCGCTAAAGCTCACGAAAATTGTCATACGTATCAGAACTGGTGAAAAATAGAAAAGTTCTGTAGTGATTGGGCTCGGGCGTTGCCAGCAGGCTCCATTGCGCCCCCAAATGCAGGCAGGTTTGAGAAAAAATGACTTTGATCTTCACAAAATTCGAGTAGATCATTGCTTACATCTGCAAGAGCATATTAAATAATTTTTTAGATTTTTTTCGGCCAACAGGAAGTCAGCCATCTTGGATTTATTGCGTTAATTTAAAATTTACGTACACATGTTTGAGGACTTTAGGATGCACAAAAACTCATGAAACTTTACATGCATATTCACACTAGTCACATTTAATTTATGTTTCACAAAAAGAATATTGTAGTTGGGCTATGTAAGTACTGAAACATTTTTCTCATTGAGTAGGTGGTTGTACAGCAGCTAAAAAGGCTTTTGAAGCAGTTATTTCTCAAAAAATAATCTTTTTCTTTTGTTTTTGCGCCCTCAAATCCATTGTTGTCAATGTAGACACACGGCACGCAAGCTCAAACGCGGGAGAGATGCCTTCGCAAGCGTACCCAAACGCCTGTTTTTCAGGGCAGTCAGTAGGGCTGTCAAAGTTAACGCAATAATAACACGTTAGCAGAAATTAGTTTTAAAGCCACTAATTTCTTTAACACATTAACGCAACTTGCAATTTTTAGGTTGTAGTGGGCTCAGTTTTAAAGCTAGAGTGAAGATACTGGCATCATACAAAACTATAAAACCTAATGAATCCATTGGTACTAACCATGCAACTGTCATGGCCATTTTCAAAGTGGTCCCTTGACCTCTGACCTCAAGTTATGTGAATGTAAATGGGTTCTATGGGTACCCACGAGTCTCCCCTTTACAGACATGCCCACTTTATGATAATCACATGCAGTTTGGGGCAAGTCATAGTCAAGTCAGCACACTGACACACTGACAGCTGTTGTTGCCTGTTGGGCTGCAGTTTGCTATGTTATGATTTCATCATATTTTTTATGCTAAATGCAGTACCTGTGAGGGTTTCTGGACAATATGTGTTATTGTTTTGTGTTGTTAATTGATTTCCATTAATAAATATATACATACATTTGCATAAAGCAGCATGTTTGCCCACTCCCATGTTGATAAGAGTATTAAATACTTGCCAAACTCCCTTTAAGGTACATTTTGAGTAGATAAATGATGTGTGATTAATTTGCGATTTATCACGATTAACTATGGACAATCATGTGATTGTCAACATTGAATATTTTAATCGATTGACATCCCTAAAAAATAGTTAAACTTTTGGAAAGCTGCAGCATGTCATGTGACAAGGAACAACCAATCACAGCCGGCAGATATCTTACTTTCTTTCGTAAATATCAGTCTACGGTAAATATATGGAGGAGGAGTTAATCATTTTAGTGCAGGGCTACCAAGAGCTTTACGATCTGTCCCACGGTCTACTTTACTTGTTCCACCCTTTCTGTCCGAGGACGTCGCAACATTCGGTTGATAGGTCAGCTAAACTGACACAGAGAAACCGAGCAGTAAAGCTACTGTGAGGGATTGACAGTGCTGGAAATCTCACAAGCACCTCGGATAAAAGAATGAAAGTGGCACGGCTGGCGTTTTCCATGGGTTTTGGACACTTCATGTGAGGTTGTCTCATAAATGTGTATGATTGAATTTGTGCTCATTCACAGATGATGTAATGAAATGCTGAATGACTTTGAAAACATTTTTCAGTTATTTTTTATAATGGAGATTTATTTGTTTCCCTGGCACAAAAGGGGGAATAAATGACAACAAAAACATCTGCTATCGGACAAATTGTTATTTAAAAAATTGGCATCGGCCCAGATTTTGATGCATCCCCAGAAATAACCAGTTGTTGTTTTTATATAACAACCATTTGGATAAATCACATATTTATATTTATTCATATTATGTTTTCCATCACTTTTATTACTATAAATTGCTGCAACAAGTTGAATTTTTACCACAACTATCACGACAGTTTAATTTGATGTGATACATTATGTTTAAACAAAGTGTTGCACACCCAAAAGGAATGAAACTAAACTCACTCAATTTCCTTTTTTGCAACTTTTTGATGAAGTCTCTCAGTATTATTTATCTATTTATGATCACTTCTTCTTTACTGTGGTAGAATTTACTTGAAAAGTGCATGAAAAAATGATTGTACAACATGTGCATGCAGTTTGAAGTAGTACTATCTTTACTGTCACTAAAGATAGATGTTTGTGCACTAGAGAGAGAAGACATAGCCGGAGAGAACAGACTCCGACTGGCTTCATTATCTTTGTCAATATACCTCTGTCTCAGTGCTCCACTCACAAAAGATAAGTAGGTACAACTAATATACAGTATTTCTTCTCTCCATGATAAGTAGTGTTCCAAAGTCCCATTGGTAAATCAACATCATAATATAAAGTAAATCCAATCAAGTTGATGATACTTGGATTTTCATTTCACAAAAAAGGCCAATTCTCAGCGGTGAATCAACTTGCAGCAACCTGGAACTGAAAAGGGAACAGAGTACATAGAAATCTTTTTGTGCCTAATTCATTTCAGACCTTGGAGACAGATAATGAAAATCATTTCTGCAGGCTTGTACAGTAATTTTCACTGAGTATTGAGCCAGGGGAGTGTAAATAATAGGGAAGCAAAACTTAGAATGGGCTTAAAGAGAAGTAATGTACCAATGAAGAAGCTCCTGAGTGAGTGTGTGCATGAAGATGAAGAGGGAATATATAGAGGTTGTTTAATATGGAAAAGGATTTCATCTTGATGTAACACACACAGAAGTACAAACAGTACTGTAGGTGACCCATATGTCAGACCGGCACATACAAGTACTTCGCGAAAAGTCAAGGTCGCGCCCCCTTTTGGGGGAAAGAAAACCAAAGATCCCATCGACTTCAACGCGTGTTTGGATTGTAATTTTAACAAATTTGTATGCATTCATCTCTTGTTATACAAATGTTTCTTTTATACACATGTCTAATAATTATTTTGCGACCTTGCCTGAACCTGAGCGTTCGCGATACCTTGATAAATTAAGGTTGATCGCCGTCATGTCCCTTCAGTCTTCCCCCGTCCAACACAGTGGCCGGATGTTGTTTATCCAGACTTCTATACATATCTGATTGTGTCACGTTCGGCTAAGTGTTGTCTGTAAATAATCAGCCTGTTAATAGACAGCTGTTTGATCTATAGGCTGAGATTTAGTTGGAGACGACAGTCTGATGCTGCTATAACGTTAATGTGTAACTGTATTACTGCAGCAGCCTCACACTCAGGCTAACGTTAGCTAGCCATGCTAGTCACTGTCACCATCATCATTTTGTGATTTATCACACTGACAGTGAATATTCACGTATGGTATGTGCCTCAAATCTGTGTGAAAGCCTCGGTTAACCCGCAACACAACAGCTTTTCGTCATTTTCTCTCCTGTGACAGCGAGTTTCTTTCCCCCAGACGGGAGCGCATTGTTGACGATGGCGCGATGCTGGTCTGGCTTGTAGCCATAAAGCCCCTCTATTATATCTTTTTTAGGACACGTCAGGGGAACAAATCTGAGATCAGCGTTTTCTGATTTATTGATTGTGAAACCAACTACACAGCAACTCTTCAGCAGCATTATTATTATTACCGGTTTGTTTGAAGTAGAAGTTTGGAGACATGTTTCAACTTCTTCTCTCTATGCTGTTACCATCAACGAGGGACACGGAAGTGTTTTCCAACAAAAGGGGGCGTGGTCATGCAAGCCTACTCTGGATGACGTATTGCCGGTCTGATGTCTGGCATCAGCATTACATCAACGTTGTTTGGCTGTGTTACAGTAAGTGGACACTCAGTGGACATCCTTTTGTAATCAGCCACACATTTTGTTTTCATTCCTGCGGCATTAAAAGTAATGTAAGACTTGCTGCTGATAAAAAGCAGGGGACACTGGGGACTTTGAAGATCTAAATAGCGTAGCTGCTGACGCACGTCTATGAACATGTAAAAATTTTCGTTCTGCACCAGCAAACAACGACGTCACATGCAAGTAATTAATTACCTGGCATGACTGCGATCTCGCCGCCCCCCCACCCCCTCACTTTACTCTGTATGCTGCGGTTGCTCTGTGCTGCTAATGTTGTTCAGTCTTGCTTTTTTTTGCCATTATGTGTTTGATTCTTGCAACCTAATTTAATTTCCACCGCTGAAAGCTTCCTAACATTGCTGTCACTTTGTGAGTAAGCAGTGGTGGCAGCGGCTCTGCTAATTTCCCTCTCTGTGGAAGCTTAAACCTTATGTGTCGTGTCTCGGTATCAACTACAGTGTCGTACACGCACGCATGGAGGCAAACGCACAGTTCCACATTCATGCACAGTTCGCCAATAGCCCGAGGACAGCCTGGAGCACCTCCAATTAACAGCAGCACCCACTAAACAAAAATCGCAAACTCCTCTGTTCTGTAAATTTTGAGGGACTAAAAAGAGGCCGCTCTAAATTTTGTTCTTTAGGGGGAGTATTTGCCCTAGAGCCACATGGCACAGGACACACACACACACACACACACACATATGTAAGCACACATAATCACAACACAGATGCACACGTACTGCCACTGGGAGATGTTTGATCAGTATCTTTCCGACGACTTCTTATCTTTATTACCATCGTCATCATTCTAACCTCCGCAGTAGTGAACATCTTGCCCTGGAGAGAAAACACGCATGCATACACATGCACACGCGTGCAATTACACATGAGCAAAGTAAGACAAACACACACACACACACACACACACACACACTGTCTAATGGAGGGTTGAGTGTGGGCCGATGAGAAGAAGAATGCTGGTAGGGAAGAGATAGAGGGTCGGATGTAGAGACAGGGCTCAGTGATGATTATGGATGAGAGGGAAGTAAGGGGGGTGGAGAACAGTGGTAGAGAGGCGGAGGGGCGGCGGGAGCTACATGGTGTGTTGAGGAAAATATGAAAGCGGGATTAAAGGAGTGAGAGAGTTAAAGTAAGAGGGCAGGAAAGCAACGAAATGGCTGGAAGAATGACAAAGGAGAGACGAGAGCTTCTGCGTTTCCTTCATCTGAATTGGAAAGTAACAAGTGGAGGAGGGAGGAGGAAATAAAAGACAGAAGGAAATAGCCTTGAGTGGGACCGGTGATATGCTCGATGAATAATGGAAGGACAGAGGCTGCATAAGAAATTGAGATGCTAAGAGGTGGGGATGACAGGAGGGAGGTGGAGAAAAGATGAGTTGAAAGGAGATATAAAATTAAGAGAATACAAAGGGAGGGTTAACACAAAGGGATTGTTTGAAAAGATTCAAATTAGATTGACCAAAGAAAAGATGAGCTGCTTGAAAGGAGAGAGAAATTTAATTAGGGTTTGGTTGTTATCAAATGGGACTGGAACTGCAAATCTAACGCCAGTCATCTTTATTTTTTGTAACAAACACCTTTTTTTTGTTCCCAGCACCTGATACTTCAGGTAGACCCAACCAGCTGATCAATGGAGGAGGTGTGGGTGCCATTTAACCATATTCTTGCAAAATAATGGTTTCCAATGACTCTGATTGGTTAAAGGAGTTGTTCAACATTTTGGGAATTAACACTTATTCACTTCTTTCTGAGAGTTAGATGATAAGCTGGATATCAATCACTGATGCAGGGTGTTGCAACACTCCCTATATATATATATATATATATATACACACATACATATATATATTTGGGCTGTCAATCGATTTAAATATTTAACCGTGATTAATCGCATGGTTGTCCATAGTTAATCGTGATTAATCACAAATTAATCACACATTTTTTATCTGTTCAAAATGTACCTTAAATTGAGATTTGTCAAGTACTTAATACTCTTATCAACATGGGAGTGGACAAATATGCTTACTTTATGCAAATGTATGTATATAAACTGGAAAAACAAAGTTTGGAAACTTGTGTTTTGTGGATTATTTCTCTGTTGTTACAATGCTAATGGTCATTGTATTTTACATCGTTGGAAAGCCTGTTTATTTACCTTCGCAATGATGTCCAACTTGTAAGGATCATGCATTTGTGGGATGAGCAGCACAGCTGATTATGTGGGTAGCGCCCATGAAAAATTTGCCAAAATGCTCCGTCAGTGGTAAACAGTGTATTCTCCTGTTGGTATTGACTCTTGTTTTGAGTTGTTTGGTGGATTGGATGATTGAACTCTCTATCAGTAACAAGGAACAAACAAGACATATTGGCAATTTTACACTTTATTCATTTAATACTCCGTCAGGAGCCTCAGTAGCGGTGGAAGATCCATACACAGCCACAACAGCCTGGCACCTCCTCCTCATGCTGGTCACCAACCT
>CAKAKR010038161.1:0-12827 GCA_916700685.1 Adelosebastes latens
TCTCATGAGTGTGCAGACACCAGCAGGAAAAATGAGGGACCACTGAAACAAACAAAAAATAGGAAGTGCTGCTTTTCTCCTTTTTAACCACGTCATATATATTTTTGTTTTAAATCAGATGGAGGACGGCCATACCATATTCGACTACAACGTGGGTCTTAACGACATAGTGCAGCTGCTTGTTAGGCAGAAGATGTCTGCTGTTGATGTCGTCAAAAGCAAGGACAAAGAAGCCGAGCTCTCAGACTCTGATTCTGGTTGTGGCTCAACCCAGAGTGAGTCTGACAAGAGCTCAACTCACGGTGAGGTAGAGGGTCAGACCGCCGGCACCTCTGCCCAGACAAACACTGCAGAGCTCGTCGATCCAGGGTTCGGATGTTACAAGGTGAGTTTTAAAACTGGTAGTCGGGATCAAATTGGGTGTTATATTTAGTGTTTACAGTTTACTTTTGCTTTGCTCTGTGACGCTCGCTACAACAGGGTTGGAAATTCGCTCCCGCTATTGGCCAAATTCAAACGGTTGCACTTACATCGTTCCTTGAAAAAGTCAACTCAAGCGCCGGGGGCCCTACGGAGCAGAGCTGCTTCTGAAACGTGCTACAGCGTGTCTGGTGGAATCACATCAGAGTTTGCATCAAGGTTTTGCGTGCATGACGAAGTATCCAAATCCAATAGTTTGGCACCTCTGTAAAGTCGCTGTTCGATGGTTTTATTGGCCATTTCAACTCCACACTAACGGAACTGAGATGGCTATCCAAATTGCCTACATTTGTATATTCTTGCAGTGTTTGCAATATGAGCAAAGTGGGGGATGTAGTTTCTGGAATGTGTTTGAGCCTGTCTCCATTTCTTCAACCAAATTCTTATAGACATTGTGAAAATGTGTAATTTTACGTCATGGTTTGAAATTCTGTGTATGCAAGGATGACGGCCTGATGAGACATGAGAAGTTCAAGAGAGGCCATTTTGCAATGAACAATCAGAAAAATCTAATTTCTTTTGAACATTCACAGAACGCTTCTTGAGATCTTTTGGGTTTTTACTAAATGTGCTGAAAACAATTACTGCTTCTTTTGAAATATATCTGAAGATCTTGCTAACTTGCTCTCTTCTGTGTGTTTAAGATCAATGAGCTGGTGGATGCGAGGGACTTGAACATGGGCGCGTGGTTTGAGGCCCAGATCGTTAATGTTACTAAGACAGCAAAGATGCCAGCAGAGGAGGCTGCTGAGGCACAGCCAGCAGAGGAGATACTGTACCATGTTAAATATGAAGAGTAAGAATCCCTTTTCCATTAATCATGACCAATTCTTTTCCAAAGCTTATGACCATACATTTTTGTGAAAATCAAACTATGTTCAGCCCAGCTAACATCATCCTGTCAACCCAAGATTTGCCATCTATCTGTAGTATTAACATAAAACGGCACTTTTTAAACAAATAGTCAACCACCTGCAATGTAGAGCTTTGCTTTGGTTGATGGGAGAAAATGAAAAGGAGAAAATAATTGGTTTCAGGAGAGAAAATATTAGATTAAAAGCAAACAACTGAACATCATAATTGATACAAGCAATAGAATTGATTATAAATGGTGGCGGGATTATGTTGACTAGCTAACGTCCATTCTTTTCTCAAGATAAAACTACTAACTAAAACACAACTAGTGAACCAAAGACTATTAATGTTAATGCTCCCAAAGCTGAAGAGGACTAAAGTTTGTCTAAGCATGTTTCCGTAAAATGGTTTAGAACTTCTTTGTCTTTTTGGCACAGTGAGTATATTTTTCAAGTGAGCTTCATAGTCCATCAGAGCTGCAGTGATGGAATATCAATGTATCTAATATGCAGTTTTACGGTGGTAAAATAAAAATGTCAGTTTCCTGACATTTGTTATAAGTAATATAATAGATTGTTTGATGGAAATAGTCCAATAGAGTGGTACACAGACCTTATTTCAAGCATCTAACTAAAAACCCATAAAAGAAACAAACATTGACTTCCAGATGAGGAAACCGGAAGTGCTAAGATGCTAACTCATTTGTGGGTTTTAGGTTCCTGAAGCAGTCTATACAGAAGAGACATTTTGACATTGAGATAGAAAGCCAGACTAACCTGCTCTGGAGGTTATTTGGGTTACCATGTTGACCGATAAGCTGGGGTCGAGCCCAAAGTTAGTTTGCTTGCTATGATACTAATCTTGTTCAGGGAGACGGGACACATGAAACTGTTTTCTCTCTTGTCACATGCTGTGTAAATATGTGACGAAAGATATTGCTGGATAGAAGCATAGTAGATTAGAAGGCACAGCACTAATTTAAACCAAACCCTATCGCCAGTTAGGCAACATAACTTGTGCTGAATTGATGTAAGATGCTCTTAATCTACTACTACTGTAAAGACACAATTTCAGAGACTTGAATACTTACTAGACAAGGCAGTGGCATTGCCTTTGAAATCTTATTTGTGAGACTAAAATTGACATTTTATGACTGCGTAGCATTGTGTTTTTGTTATTTTTGTGGTATCTCTGGCCTTTGCCCTCCCTGAAAGGCGCTCGTGTGTTTGTGAGCTTGCAAGTGCGTTAGTTAGTGTTTGAGGAACTGTTCCAGTGTTGTAGTTGTTCAAACTGGCTGCACCAGCAGTCGATCCTCACCATTCAAACAAATTTTGATGCATTCGGCTCCCATGCTGCACTGTGTAGGAAGCACCTGTGGTGGTGTGTGGCTTGCCTCCAAACTGCAAACTGATCTGGTATCACATTTACTATCACAGCTACCCAGAGAACGGGGTGATTGAGTTGCTGGCTAAGGATGTTCGCCCGCGGGCCCGTACGGTATACCAGTGGCACCAGCTGGAGCCGGAAATGGTCGTTATGGTTAACTACAACCCAGACGACCCCAAGGAGCGCGGCTACTGGTACGACGCTGAGATCCAGAGGAAGAGGGAGACGCGCACCGTGCGAGAGGTCCACGCCAAAATTATCCTTGGGTAAGGGCTTTGTTGCATTTTGTAGTAGTACATAAAGTAGGGGGAACACCTGCCACTGTGATCATCTTGTGGTCTTATTTTTATCTATATATCAAAATTTGTTAGGTTTTTGGATGCCACAGTAGCAGGTGGGAACAGGTGAATTTCCTGTCGTGGTTTCAAAGTAGATTGCATATTATAGTACTCTGCTCTGGTAACATTTTAAGAAGTTGGGGTGTAAACCACTGTATGTGGATTTGGATCTCATTTACACTCAGAGGAAAAGAGGTACATTTGGCTCTTTTGATGATGGTATAAAAAGTAGCCTTACTTTTTATGTATGTATTACATACTGCTGCGTTTCTGTCTTTATAGTTTCCTATTATCCCTGCTGAGTTTCATGTTTTTGCTGTTCTAAACTTGTATACATACATATATAGATAGAGTAAGCAGGGGTATGCACTACTTTATTGCTACCATGCAGGGCACTTTGACAGTTAATTTCTTTGTTTGCAGTGATGCTGGCGACTCCCTTAATGATTGCCGGATCATGTTCCTGACTGAAATCTACAAAATCGAGGGGCCTGGTTCTGTGGGTGACACCCCAGCTGGATCTGAGAGTCCACTGAAAAGTAGGTTTATGGATGAAAAATTTAAATTGTAAAGATGTGTTAGTAGCTATCGACATTGTAAGGACTGACTTGTAAATCATCAGGATTTTGAATAGTCTGTGTGAACTGTTGATGTTAATTGGTACATAGGAAACCTGCCCCACCTTATAGAAAATGCTGTATAATGACATACAATATAATGAAATGTCTGTATTCTCCAGGATCAAATGGACCTGAGTGCAAGCACTGTAAGGATGATCCCAAGAAAAACTGTCAGTGGTGTAACTGCCATATCTGCGGCATCAAGCAGGATCCTGACAAACAGCTGTTGTGTGATGAATGTGACATGGCCTATCACATCTACTGCCTGAACCCTCCGCTCACCTCCATCCCTGAAGACGAGGACTGGTCAGTGGGATCATATACAGAACTCCACTATTCACATTCATACATTCAGATATCCTGACATTTAAGGGGAGACCCCCCAGGTGAATAGGGTAAAAAAAAAAGTGAACTAATGGATATCGGCATGAAACTTCCCCATTTGATTACTTAAAATTAAGACAATTATTTTTTTGTAAGACAAGTTTTCTGTAATGTTATGTTTAGATATGCTAATGAGGCATTATCTAATGCTAACTTTTGGTGAATTTAGGAGAAATCTACAGATGCAAATAGACAAAGTGTATTAAAATAAACACCTAAATGTGTATTTTGGATGTTTTCTTTCCACTAGTCTGAAAGAAGACGGTACACAAAAAATTAATATGTTTATGACTAAATAGCGATCTTGAGGCAATTGTCACCTGTATTTTTTTCAAATGCACTCAATATTGGCCTAAATGATGTTGTTCCTTCAAGTCAAGAACTCATAACAAACCCAGTATTCATTGCAAATACTGCGATTTAAGATCTTCAAGTACTTCAAAGCTGTTTTGTGCAGCTTTGGATTAGTATGGCATCAAGTGTCAGAGCTGTTTTGCTGAATCAAAACACTGAACATGAGTGTGTTTTGTTCCTCGGAAATCAAACAGCCAACCAACCAGATTCACACTCTTAATGACATGGAGTCGTCCTTTTGGTCATCACTTGTGTTACTGATAGGCTGTGCTTGACTTGACCTTTACTCTACATGTCCTACTATTGCAGGTATTGCCCAGGTTGCCGTAATGACTCCAATGAGGTTGTGTTGGCTGGAGAGAAGCTGAAGGAGAGCAAGAAGAAATCTAAGATGGCTTCTGCCAGCTCCACCAGCCTGAGGGACTGGGGCAAGGTGAGGGTTGACACAGTGCTGCCAGACAGCAAATCTTATTCAGATGTAGGGCTGCAACTAAGGATTATTTTCATTGTCGATTTGTTGATTATTTTCTCAATTAATCGATTAGTTGTTTGGTCTATAATATGTCAGAAAATGGCAAAAAGGTTGATCAGTGTTTCCCAAAGCCGAAGATGACGTCCTCCAATGTCTTGTTTTGTCCACAACTCAAAGATATTAATTTTACTGTCAAAGAGGAGTAAAGAAACCAGAAAATATTCACATTCAAGAAGCTGGAATCAGAGAATTTCTTTCTTAAAATTAAACCGATTTAATCAACTATCAAAATGGATGGTGATTAATTTAATAGTTGACAACTAATCGGTTAATTGTTGGAGCTCTATTCAGATATGCAAAAAATATTTAGATTGTGTTTTTTTTTTTTTTTTAGATATTTGAAATTGTGATTTGGATAGGTCACTTCTGGGCATGGATCACCAGTGAACCCAATATAACTATATCACCATTTAAAAGAATAAAACTATAGTTTATCATTGTTGAAATGACGAACAATGAATATTTTCATAATACCAAGGTGATTATGTCAAAGAATTTTATATTGGCTCTGGTTATAGTACATGCAGTATGTTGAAAGAAATAAGATTACGGATTACATGCTCCGTGTCCTTGTAGACAACTAGCTACGATACTATACTTAGTGTTAAACACCAAAGTTTTCAAATACAATTTCTTCTGCCCCTCCAGGGAATGGCCTGTGTTGGCCGAACCACGCAGTGCACCATCGTCCCGTCCAACCACTACGGCCCGATCCCCGGTGTCCCTGTTGGCTCCCTGTGGAAGTTCAGAGTGCAGGTCGGTCACACAACTGGTGTTGCAACATATGTAGAGCATAAACAATACCAATGTTTTGTGGTCATTTGTTCCAGTGGCCACCAATAATGTTTAAATTCTTTGGCTTTTCTAGGTCAGTGAATCTGGCGTCCACAGGCCTCATGTAGCTGGGATCCACGGCAGGAGCAATGATGGGGCCTACTCTCTGGTCCTGGCAGGAGGATATGAGGATGACGTGGTATGCTGTTTTTCTTTCTTAAACATTTATCAAATAAACGGGCTTAAGTGATATCAGAATAGTTGGTATGATATGAAACCCATGTTTCCATTAACCTAAAATCTGCAGCCGAACCTTTGTAGTTTCAATGTATGTAATATTTGTAATGTGTCTTACATTGTAGGATGATGGTAATGAGTTCACATACACTGGCTCTGGGGGACGAGATCTTTCTGGAAACAAGAGGACTGCTGAGCAATCATGTGATCAGACACTTACCCACATGAACCGGTATGACGCTAAAGGACATAACATATTATAACTTCCTTTAAATTAACAGGATTTGATTGCTCATTTTATTTTGGATATCTAAATTGTTTACTCTGGTTCTCACCAGGGCGGTGGCTCTCAACTGCAACGTCCCTGTCAACGACAAGAACGGAGCTGAGGCCAAGAACTGGAAGGCAGGCAAACCAGTGAGAGTTGTGCGCAGCTGCAAGGGTCGCAAGCATAGTAAATACTCCCCTGAGGAAGGAAACCGATATGATGGGATATATAAGGTATGAGGGAACACTGGACACATCTCTGTATGTCCTTTAGAGTTGTCAAACTGACTGATACACAACAATTATGCAAACTATTAATCAATGTGACATTTAACTAATTTCATTGATACATTGAATGATTCAACTGCACAGATCTGCACGTGCAGTTTGAATAACTATTTTTTGCTGAATAATCTTGTGACTTTTAGCATCTATTTGTAGTTTTACTTTGTGTCATTGACTTCCTTCAGGTGGTGAAGTACTGGCCAGCCAAGGGAAAGTCTGGCTTCTTGGTCTGGCGGTATCTGCTGAAGCGTGATGATGATGAGCCGGCCCCATGGACCAGAGATGGCAAGGAACGCGTCAAGAAGCTCGGCCTCACCATGCAGGTAGAGATGATCATTCAGACTACATTATACCATAGAGGGTTTTTGTATCCAAAATAGGGCTGCACAATTTTGAGAAAAAATCGAATTGCTATTATTTTGACTGATATTGCGATAAGATTTGCGATATTGGAGTGAATGATATTTTTTTTTTCATTTTTACTGGAAAAACCTGAAGAAAGATGTTTTCTTAAATCTGTAGAATATGATGTGTAGGCCAGGACATCTCTGCAGCATAACAATATTGAATTTTAAATTGTATTTTGACACACATTTCATCTTTAACAAATATTGTCCATCCTGCGATTTTGAAATTGCAGTTGGCTGTATTGCGTTTTCGATAAAATTGATTAATTGTGCAGCCCTAATACAAAAAGTACCAGTATGTTTTGGGACGTATACATAGGTATGGTGTTAGAATGTGATCAGCTCCATATTCAATTAGGTTCACAATGCAGGGTTCACATTACTTTTATACAATTTTGACTGAAAATAAACTGAGAGTAGAAAGTTCACCTTTTTATATACTTAAGCATGAAATGTGCAAAAAACCTTTGCACTTAAAAAGTTTTACTATGAAATTGTTCATAATTTTGCTTAGATGTTTGTGTAGAATGCATAAATAAATTGTGAAATGAATAAAAAAAACAATAGCCTTGTTTTACAAGCATGTCCTGGACTCCATTTTGAAGTATAAAATACCTCGATAAGAATGTTTAAAATCCATGTTAACCTGCTAAAAGACATGTCAATCAGGATGCAAACATCAGCGGTGCTTTGAGCTGATTTCTAGCTGTAGCATAACTTCAATTAAATGGACTCCATCTTGTTCCAGTATCCTGCTGGCTATCAGAAAGAGAAAGAGAACAAAAATGAAGTGGAGGAAGAGGCGGCGACACCCAGCAAGGCAAAGAGGAAGAGAAAATCTCAGGGCAGCGGTAAGTTCTGTGTGTATGTGGGTGTTTTTTTTTTTTGTTGCAAAAAGTGGTATTACCAGTAGAAGTGATCATAATTCCGGGGGCAGGCGGCAAATTGATGTTTCTACTGTTTTTTTTCTGTGTAGAAACTCAAGTATTATTGCCTTTATACTCCGTAGTGATTTTAAAATGTGTTTCTCTCTATCAGAATCCACAACCTCACCAGGCAAGACTCCTAAGAAAATAAAGGTAGAAGTGTACAAGCTTACCAAGGAGCAGAAATCCATCATTAAGAATGACAAGCTAAACAAGAAGCTGTGGGATGAAGCCATGGAGTCACTGTCACTTGGACCGGTGAGTACGGCTGTGTTTCTAAACGCTTAAGCTCATGTTTGGGGGAATCTGTGGGTCGTTGAGAAGATGTTGAGACGAGAGGTTTGTTTCGAGATGAACTGCGCCTTCGCCTGGAAAGTGGATGAGATCAAAGCCGTGACAAAAAGCTGTAGTCAAGTCAAAAACTTTCCACCAGTCTTCAAAGAATATACAGGAAGTCAACAAAATATTTATATCCTGTTAGATCCATCTACGTGTAGTTCTTAGACCACATTATCAACTACACAAGATATATTTGTTAACAGATTAAACCTTCATTGCAAAACATGAGACTAATAGCCTACAATCTGGCGTTAAATATTACAATTGCACAGAAAATTGGGATTTTTACAAAACGTTGTTATCCGCTCTTTGATCAGGCGTTTCCCAACATACCGTGGGTCTTGCAGTCGGTGGCGAGCGGCTGCGGCGCCTGGCTCTATGAACTGCGTGAGGTCTCATGAGGTTATTGTTACCTTTATGTGCATGACCTCATGATCAAGTTGGACACAAATCTAACCGGCATGCACTGTGCGGCGATCGTCAGTGATAGATTATGCGCAGGCTTGGCTCATGAACGAGCCTGTTCTGTGACTTTAATGAAGAAATTATGATTTTAATAAATGAATGGTGTAGAGTTGAATAGTAGCCCCAGCATAACATATTTAATACAAGCAAACAATTAATACATCACATTGGTGTAATTTAAAAAAAAAAAAAGAAACCAACAAAAAAACGAAAATGTCCCACGTTATACCTTGAAAATGAAGAAATATCATGTTGTCAGCATCGCATGGTCCTAGCAATGACCTTAAACAAGAAATCACAACAGTGCTCTTGCATACAAAGTTCTATTGACAACAAATCTGTGCTTATAGTGGCTGCATTGCTGAACTAAAAATGGCTAGTATGAAAAAGTTTGGTTTGTGTGACTGTTGCATGAAGCTTTGTTAGTGCCGGATTTTGCTGCTACTTGAAACCACTGTCTGAACTAGTTATCTCTAGATGGGTATTTTGTTTAAAAGCAACAGGATTTACATTTTTGCAAATGATAACTGGGGTGCTCGGTAAATCTCTCACACTCTCAAACGGCAGAAGGCTGTGTTCATCAATTTAAAAGAAAAAAAACAGCTAAGAACTGCTTTAAACCTCCTGCTAGTCATAGAGCAGTTTGTAAAGTTGTTTCACATGTTTTGGTTCTGCAGAAATTCTTGAACAAAGTTGAAGAAGTTTTCCTCTGCATCTGCTGCCAAGAAGTGGTCTACCAGCCCCTCACCACAGAGTGCCAACACAATGTCTGCAGGGTAAGAAGAAACTATCATTGTCCTTTAATAGCAGGTGCAAAACGAGTGATAAAAGACTCCATGGATACACTACTGATGCAATACTATTCACTTGGATAGGTGAGCTTTCAGCTTGTAGATACATTTACATCTTTAAATACAGGGAGTGGGGAAAACATCGGAAGGTCTTGCTTTTTGACTTGGTTGTATGCAGTTACTCAATCATACCTCTTTAACCCTTTGAACTCTGCAATTGAAATGGTCCACCAGTGCCTACATTGGCTTTTTTGCTTATTGGGATGTCTTTTCTTGGAGTATGCTTCATATCCCTAAAATCTGAACAACCTAAGCTAAAGAGTTATGCAAGTCAATAAACCATAATAATTGACACAAGTATTGAAATTGTGTCCTAAATTTAAAAAAAATGTTACTAAATAAAGAATACATATTGATCCAAAATATTTCTAAATGTAGAAACATGAACAAAATATCTCTCAACACTCCAGAAGTTATTTGAACTGTGCACATTTTGTTGTTTTTGAGATGTGCTCATTTTTATGAGCAGATTGAGTGCAAAGGCGTTTTGATATTTTTGTTACGTTATGCTACTGAATGATGTCATAACGAGCGTACAGTGTGATGACGCGTAAGACAGAAGCCTTAGCTTTCTGCTGCCAAAAGAATGAATGCTGTAGTTATTATGGTTTTTATTTTAGATTGATTTAAACAGGATCATGCAAACAGCGATCTCCTGTGGCCTCCCGTGGGAGGTCTGTTAAAGGATGTTTTCGATGCATTATATACAATCAAAAAAGTGCCATTAAGTTGTAGTGGTGGTGTTAGAACTGTTATCTTAAACGTCATGGTAGCAGTAGTAGCTTTTGAACTATCGGCACATCCCTACATTAGACCCACCTCTGACAAATGTTTCTGAATCTGTCAGATAGCATTATGGGGAATACAGGAAACCACTAATTAAAGGTCTCAACAAACTGAATCTTAAACTTACAAATTGACATTTAACAATACATGAGTAACCTGTGAAATTTAAATGATTTAAAAAACAGTAAGAGTGCCTGAAAGTGAAAGCTGTTGTTTCTTTTTTACCTCAGGAATGCCTTCAGCGGTCCTTCAGAGCAGATGTGTACACCTGCCCGGCCTGCAGGCACGACCTGGGCAAAAACTACTCCATGACCATCAACAAACCCCTGCAAGATATTCTAAATCAGTTTTTCCCAGGGTACAGCAGTGGGCGATGATCATTGGTTCTGCCTTCTCAGCCCTCGAGGAAACGCGATTTAAACAGTAAGGGGAATTTTCAGTAGAGGCAATAAAGAATCAGTTTCTCTTAATATATTTTTTATGATTATAAAACTACAATTTTTGTGGACTTCAACGCCACAATTTTTTCACCTTGGATCTGCCATGATGTGTAGTTAAAG
This sequence comes from Adelosebastes latens, assembly GCA_916700685.1. Lineage (NCBI taxonomy): Eukaryota > Metazoa > Chordata > Actinopteri > Perciformes > Sebastidae > Adelosebastes > Adelosebastes latens. The sequence continues at coordinate 10,847 of CAKAKR010038161.1, forward strand.
ATAAATTGAAAATTCCTTTTGTAACCGTACCGTTAATACCTTACACCGTGATTTTACTCCCAGCGTTTAATTTTGTTCCATTAACTAATGCTAATGTTATCCATATTTTAAAATGTTTTAACTCAATCCCTCCATGTTTAGCACTCCTTAAGAGAATGTTAAGGCAAAAGTGGTTTAGCCGTTTGCTCAACTTTGCTTGGAAATTTCTTTTTGTACAAGGCTATTAATAAAATCTGGGTCTTATCTGGTCTGCCGTTAGTTTGGCTGTGGTTGGTTGTCATTTTGGTGCAATTTTTAAAATCTGATCGTGTAGTCTGAGATTTAAATTGGTTTACATTCACATCTGACCTCGAAGCCTCCGTTATGCGTCTCCTGTAGCCATGTACATGTCTGTACTTTACTTTTTTAATCTCTGGCATAGGTCCAATAGACAAACTAACTTTGTCCACATGATCAGATGATTGAAATTGCACTAACATGACGCGTGAACAAAGTTGCTCTAAAAATGTAGATGATACCTGACATACAAGCGCACAAACTGAACCAGTTCAAGTTTTTTGTTTTTCTGCTCTTCAGCAGTCTTGAGAGGAAGTGTCTTGTCGGGGAATGATGCCGTCAAACATGGTTGGATTTTCTAACTTATGTATTGGTTCCTTCAATATTTTCATACAGTAATTTTATACCTGTTTGTTAAGCTTGTGAGATTTGGTATAAAAGTTACTATGAATTTGATACAACCTTGAAAGCTAAATGTGATCAATTCCGAAGCTCATTTTGTATACTGTGGTGATTGATTTGAATTTCCCCTGTTTTAAAAAAGATTAACTTTTAAAGTCCAAAGAAACAAAAGTGCTTAACCAAGAGTGTAATGTAGGACTCCCCTTTTTCTAGATTTTTAGACATTGTCCCCGCCACTCAAACCTAATTGAGTATAGAAACTTTATTTGTATTTTTTGCTAAAATTAAAATGCGTACTTTTTCATCTTTTATAATCTATTACTGCCATCTCTGGGGGAGCTGTTCAGTCCGATTTTTGTGTCTCCTGTGGTCCCTTGTAATACCTGACCTCATTTAAAAACCAGTTAATGCTTGCATCAAGATGACATGTTAAGGAAAGTCCACACACTGCTCCTGAAATTTGAAGTTTTATCTGACTAAATGATCTGAATTTGTTATTGACTACTTTTACCGTTGCCTTTGTCATTTATCAATTTTTGGTGTTGAATTTCAACAGCAGTGTGTGACGATGTCCATCCACATGCCAGCACTTTGAGTTTTGATGGAGAGACAAAGATTTGCATCGACTGGGAAATGTATATTTTCTGAAATTGTATAATTTTTAGTCCATTTTAGTTTTGATATGTAGTTTTAGAATTGCTTGCACAAGTTTGGTGCACAAATTGTCAATACATTTTCAGTGTTATTCAATAAAAAAGTGAAAATGAAGTCTTATTATATTTTTTTTTTGGGGGGGGGGGGAGACTGTGTATTATGGAAGCCCATTTATGCCACTGATGAATAAAAAGATCCTGTAAGTCATGAGTTAGTATCTCAATATTTTTGACTTACCATCTCATTATTTTGACTTGGTGTCTCATTATTTTGACTTAGGCCTACCATAACAAGCACATTTTCGCAAATGTGATGAATATTTCTCATTATTTTGAGATTCTAAGTTGAAATATTGATATAGTAAGTAAATATAATGAGATAGTAAGTCAGAATATTGAGATAGTAAGTCAAAATATTGAGACAGTAGGTCCAAATATTGAGATACTAAGTCAAACTATTGAGATAGTAAAGAAAATATTGAGATATTAAGTAAAAATATTGAGATATTAAGTAAAAATATTGAGATATTACATAAAACATATTGAGAAAGCAAGTCAAACTATTGAGATGGTAAAGAAAAAATTTAAATAGTAAGTCAAAATATTGAAATATTAAGTCAAAATATTGAGATACTAAGTCAAAATATTGA
>CAKAKR010038162.1:0-28173 GCA_916700685.1 Adelosebastes latens
TCCAGTCCCTCTTCTACACTCAGGTTTCAGCTTCCTGCTGCTCCCAGTCACGCTGACACACACTCTTACACTCAACCTATTGACTGTCGTAGCAGCAGTGGTGGAAGAAATACTCTCATTCGTTAAATAAAAGTACTAATACTATTTCAAAACACTCAATTACAAGTCAGATTCCTGCATTCAAAATTATGAAATAAATTATGCTTAAAGTATCAAAAGTTAAAAATACTTATACAGAATTGTCTTTTTCACAGGTTCATCTTATTATATGTTATGTTTTTGATTATTATTACGTATTATTGATGCACTGAGGATGCATCTGTGTACATACTGTACATGTGTAAAAAACTAAATCAATTTAAACTTAAACTTAAAATTTAACTTTATTAGATTCATCAGATACATACAGGTACATACATGAAATTTGACCTATGCATTTAACCCATCCTTAGGAGCAGCAGGCTGCTGTAAAGCTGCTGTAAATCGCCCAATAAGTATCTCAATATGGCCTATACTCTCTCAATATTCGACAGATGTTGGTCCCCAAAGTTTGCATAGAACTATAGGCACCAAAAAAACTTTTAAATACCCTGTCCCTTCTTCCTGGAATAATATACAGAAGGACCTGAATCTGTCAGAGTAGATTACTTTGGGGGAATTTAAGTCCTTTTTAAAGGATCCAGAAAATAGCTCTTGGTCAATGTGATTGCTCTTCAATTTCTCACTGAAATTGCTGTAAAATTGGTCATAGTTTATGCATTATAACTGTTTTTGTATTGTATAGTAACTGGATATTGTGCTCATTCATTTGTAGTGTGTGACAGCTTTATTTATACTTGTATTGTTTGTGTTTGTTGTTTTAACCCTGTTTTCGCTGCCCTCTTGGCCACGTCACTCTTGAAAAATAGATTTTAATCTCAATGAGACTTCTACCCATGGTTAGGTGTAGGACATATGTCCATGTAAGTTGCATTTTGATATTGAAGTTGACTGAGCTGGAGCTATTTGTAATAATCATATAGTGATGGGCATTTTCATCTATAACAGTGCATCATAACTTATAAGATGATGATTTGCTTTGTATGAAAAATTGTAATCAGTAAAGTAGCTGTGGCTGCCAGTTAAATCCCGAGGGGTGGGGGCCTCCAAATCCGAACTTCGTCTAAGGCACCAAAAGGGCTATAGAGCCGGCCCTGATTTTCCTTTCTGAATATGACATTAAATAAATTGAGTATGAAGTAAGTTACTTTTTTTTTGCAGTATGTGTGTGCAAAAGTAGTCCATGTGGATCCACTGCATGTCTTCTGTTTCAGGGTCAACTCAATCTCAGTTCAGGAGGTGAACGGAAATTCCAATTCAACAGCGAGCATTTCAAATTTCACAGCTACCTGGGAGCCGAAGATAAGTGGCACTTTAGGATCACTTAGAGTTACACTGAAGGTTCACGCTCCCCCACATATAGATACATAGATAGGGAGATAGATAGATAGATAGATAGATTTATAAACTACTTGTGGTCATTTAAACCTCTTCACAGAAGAGAGTGTAATCCTCTCTCTCTGGCAGTGGGCTGCTGGGTCGCAGGATTACTTTCTGTCAGCAGTGTGACAGCTGTGTACATCTGGCTGTGTAGGGGCCTCTTACAGCTCAATCCACACGTCGTTTCGCCGGTGTCTGGGCCTCCGGACTCGCTGCCACTGCTCACCTCATTACCGAGCGAGCCACACCTCCATCTGTCCGCTTAATATCTAAATCCTACTGCAGATTAGTGGGGGAGTCAGGGCCCGGAGGAGGGAGGAGGAGGAGGAGGGGAAACAGGATCCTAGAGGAAGGGTTTGTGCGTGGCACATGAGGTTTTATTAATGATCTCTTGGGCTGTGTGGCGGCTGCTGCTTTTTGGAGGTTTGTGGTGGCATGTTGGGGGCTTGTGACTACTGCTGTGCTTTTTGTATGTGTGCTGAAGGAGATGATGTGATCTCATAATCCCTCCTTGATGATCTAAAATGTGAAAAAGGCTTTATAATAAAGTGTCTGTTCTTCACAAAGTTAGTGAAGGTCAACTGCTTAGGAATCTCCCTTTAATGCGTATTTTTTTGTCCTTAAAGGGTAAATCTGATTATATATATATATTTTCCTGATTGTCAACAAATCACATAAAAAGACCAAAAACAACAATCAATTTCCAGGGAGGCTGTATTCACTTTGTTATAAAGGAGAGGTGGAGACAGAATCTCACTTCTTACTGTACTGTGAGGAAATATAAGGACTTTAGAGAAGTTTTCTTTGAAAAAATAATAATATATCGTGAGTTTATCCATCGCACCGATCTTCAGAAACATATGTACACATATTTATGTGGGGAGAAAAACATTGTGCAACATTAGCTGCAAAATATGTTGACTTCTACTATACAGTATATGTATCAAGAGGTGCTACAAGCTCTGTAAATGTTTCTGATTTATTACATCTGTAAATAAATGTGGGTTTAAAGTGTATTTTTTTATCTCGTAATTATCTATTTAGTTTTCTTGTGTAAAACGTAATTATTCAATAATATGTAATTTAGCTTTGCCAATAATGTAACCTGATCATTCATGCCAATAAAGCTTATTTGAATTGAATTGAATTAAATTAACCTATACAAGTATTGTCTGTGTAGCCACAGCCTGATATATTATACTTATTCCTCTGAGCTCCATTATTGTCCAAAAACTATTTATTAATTATAACTGGCTGATATGTCCCTTCATTACCGTGAACACACACACTGTAGTTGATCTCACACATTGCCCAGCTGTTTTAGGAAATTCTTTAGCCTTTTAAAAAAAGTAAAATATACATTTTAAGCCCCCTTTATTTAACATCTTCAGTGGGAACAAATACGTTTGGGGCACAGAGCTACACTACAGACAGTGTATGGAAGTCAGAAAGCTACAAATTTCTCTGTAAAAGTCAGATTTTTAGATTAATCAGAAGCCACTCTTATTGTTATACACTCCTTTAATGACAGATGTTGATATCACTATGAAGTGTAGTGGTAGCAAATCATCTGATGTCAAAATCATGTCAGAGAAGAGATGAGGAGTTTTGTTTTGAAAGTAAATTTTGAATGTTTTGATTTTTAAAAAGCTGACTTTTCAGAATGAATCAGATCTCTGAAAGAACTGTTGGTTGTTGGTTTTAGTGACTTGTTGAGAATAATATGTTGTATATTATATTCTATAATAAAATAAGAATATTGTCAGAAGTATCATTTAACTGCTGATTCCAAGTAGATTTTTGGTTGGTATGGTTGATTAAGTCAGGATGACAAGTTGTCCCTTCCACTGTGATCATATGTATCAGTTGATCAGATTCATTTGATAGCTTTAAATTCCTATTTATGCATTTATTTCCACTAGGAGAGGATATTTTAGTAGTATTCATACTCCTAATTCTTGTATCAAAGGGTAATAATAGTATTTCACGAAACAATTTCACCATAAGTTCCTCTCAATAATAACAGAAGTCATGATTTGATTCAAACACAGAAAATGTTTTTTCTGTAAATCTAAACTAGAATTACCGAAAACAAAATTCCACCAACTCTGGTTGTGTGGTCAATAAAGTAAGGTGATGATTTCTTTCTTTTAAATTAAGCGAGACAAAAAAATAAAATAAAATTCAACCACTGAGTTTACAGTCGTTAGTTGAGATGTGAACTCACCGCTGGTTGGCTTGTTTGAATAAAAGCAGCAAAATCTAAGCCAGACACTTCCTGTGACTCATCCTCAGCTTTTCTTCACAACAGCTTTTGCTGATGGTGATCACTTGGTTTTTAGTCAATGACTCATTACTGCAGTTTTGAGAGCACAAATGACCTCAAAGCTACACAACCTGGTGAACCTGGTGTGCAGTAACCCTATCTCTACTGTTCAGGGACTATTTGGACTAAAGCACCGCAGAAAGACAGTGACATTTTTATCTGTTTAACTTACAATACTGTCAGAATTTGAGTCCGTTTTTAAGCTGAACCAGAGAAAGCAAACTCTTCAGAGGTGATGATGATATTACTTTATTGTCAGATCAAGTTGGAAATAGTTCTTGCATCTCAGCAGCTCCATTTGCAACATCAACACAGACAAAAAATTGGAGACAGGAAACAAGGATACATACATTTAATGTACCTGTTTAATCACTGTGGACAATATATTCAAGACTCTTCAATGTACATTTAATCTGTGATTAGGTTCCATATTTAATTTTAAGAATGACTGGTGCACAAATATAGTTCACATAATAATAATAATGCATCTTTTGTGCATAGATACAAATGTATGTGTGCATGCATGTTTGCATCCTCTCTTTTGTCTGATCATGTCTTCAGTATTTTAAATACCCTTTTTTTATTTTATAATCGATAAAAAAATCTGTTAATGCATATTATTAAAATACAATATGATTTTTTTCTTAATGACTCTCCTGTTAAATTGCAGAATTCAAGTAAAAATGAGAAAAATCACACAAAACAAAAACAAAAAATACTTAGAATGAGTTTGATTGGACTGCAATTATTACACAACATAAATCATCTACAGATACATTATTTGGGTTACACTTTACACACTAATAAATCAGTTTTATTCAAAATAAAACTGTTTCGATAGAGCGTGTACATTTCTGAGAGTGTTTATAAGTGAAGAGTTTAACTTCTTAGCTCTTATCGACCAGACAGATTTTAAAGTTATCAGCCAATTCAAGAACACGCTGTAACGACAAGTCAGGAATGTGTGTAGGCTACACCGAGTTACTCTACTGAGGAGATAGACAAAAGAGGCTGTGAGAGTCTGATATAAACATACATAATATGTATAAATGAGCATTATCTCCAACTGAGAGCAAGAGAAAGATGCTTTACTGGTGATCTTCTTGTGCAGGCATTGCAGGATTTGAGGATATTTGGTAGCATAGTGCCACCTGGTGATCAAAATAACCTTCCTATTGATTTTTCTCAAGATTTTGTATTGTTATACTATAATATTATTTCATTATAAGTGAGTTAAAAATGTCAAGGAACTACAGGAATATCATCCAAAACAGAATCACATTTAAACAAATTAATTTCCTAGTAAGGCAAGGCAAGGCAAGGCAGCTTCATTTGTAGAGCACATTTCAGCAACAGGGCAATTCAAAGTGCTTTACATAAACATTCAAGAACATTGAGAGAACATAGAGACAAAGTGCAAAAGAACATTAAGACATAATTAAAACAGTTATAAAAACATAAAAAAATAAAATATTAGAAAATAAAAACAAGCTAAAAATAAAAGCTAGGATAGAAGCTAAAATAGAGTACAACACACAAGAGTAAACGCTCTAGTGCAGTATATAAGATCATTATCTGGTTTAATAAAAGGCAGCAGCAAACAGGAAAGTTTTAAGCTTTGATTTAAAAGAACTCAGAGTTGCACCAAATATTTGGTGCATAAAAACTGCTTCTGCATGTTTAGTTGTGACTCTGGGGACACTAAGCAGACCTGATCCAGATGACCTGAGAGGTCTGGATGGTTCATAACATAGCAGAAGTTCAGAAATGTATTTTGGCCCTAAACCATTTAGTGCTTTGTAAACCAACCAACCAACCTAGTACTTTTTAAGGTTGAAATATTATAATGACCTGTTAATATTTGTTATATTGTTAATTTACAGTTACTATCTGTTGTTATTTGGTGTTTTGTGTCCTTGTCTGAACTTTTTTTTAATCTACTACATAAGAAAATGTTTGCTTTTCTTATGTTATTATAGGACCTTTGCTTATAAAAGGTTTTTATGTTTTTTTAATTTTTTCCCACTCACAATGTTGTTTGAAGAAGTCTTTATAGATATTTAAATCAATATCCTCCTCACAAACACTAACCATACACTTCCATGCAACACACACACACACACACACACACACACACACACACACACTTGTCTTTTTTGATATATTTACAGCATTGTTATTGTTGTTATTATATATACCTTGTCCTAATTGTTTTGTTATCACTATTATGTAGTCATATTATTTCTTTATATTAATCTTGTCTCTAGGTGGAGGCTTCAGATAAGCTCAGTGGGTTTTTGCCTCTTCCTGCACTGTATATTATTCATTTATTTTTTGTTGTTGTTTTATAGTCTTAAATTGTGCAAAACAAATAAAATAAAAAATAAAAATAAAAAAGGGCCACAGATAAAAATGCACAGCAGCAGCACTGAAAACCAGAAGAAACTCTTTTGCTTATTTAGTCTATTACTGTTGATGAAATGGTGCATGATAGGCCGTGGCAAAGAAAAATAAACAAATGAAATATGCATACACAGGAAAACACACTACATATCCCATCACCATCAGTGCTTGGCTGCGGAACTGTACAGGTCAAAGGTCATGTCGCCTCGATGACGTCATAACAGACATGGCGGCGCTCAGAACAGCACGGTGTTTATTGTTTCGGAGCTTCTCTCGGGTGAAAAATGTCCCAAAGAGCAAACAAATGTTGGTCAGATGTAGCGTCAGGACGCTGTGTAGCGGAACACAAGATACCGGTATGTTTTAATGTAATGAATATCATTGCAGTTGCTTTATTTCTTTAACTATAACTCTGACCTTGCAGCGTGTTTCGTTAGCTTCGATGCTTTCAGTGCTGGTGCCAAACTCGCTTCACAAATCGGCCAGTTTAAGATTGACTTACCTATTTGCAAAGATAGAGACCCTGTAGAAGGATGTTTAATATCTTTTATATATAATTAGAGTATTTATATAAATTCGGCATTATGTTAGTTACTGAAATGTTAGCAGCTTTGTAATAAAATCTTATATTAATGGGTCAAACTAGCTAGCTGCCCACAACGTTAGCATAACTAGGAAGATGACAGAGACTGTTGTCAAACTAATATGAAAATTGAGTTTTAGTCACAAGAGGTGTTGCTTGGTGTACAAATTGTATGCCGTATTGAAGAGGGGAGTTATATCTGTCTTATGATGGACCATTTATTGCTCCAGCTTTTGGCGATATGAAGGAGCCTAACTTTACACTTAAATGTGGCAATATTTGTTAGGAGTCTGGTCTGTGTAGAAAGAAACAATTATTAGATCTCTTGTAAAGCTAACTGGTTATAGTTACATTCCAGTCGTGACAATAGCACTGTGGCTTTAACAGCAAACAATGTAAACCAATTAGATTTATTTTAGCTACCTAGATAGCTAACTTTGAGTGCTAAAATTTATAGAGCTGTAGTTTGTGCAAGTGATTAACTAGTATGTATCTTGTGGATGTATTTTTGTGTATGTATTTGTGTATGTATTGTTTTATTTTTATATTTTATCTCTTTAAAAAAAGAAGAAGCCACAAACACTAAAAACAGTGCATCTAGTCCTTGTGCATAAATGTTACAAGTCTATTGCTACTATGATGTCCATGTCAGATAAACTAAACTAAACTAAACTAAACTAAAATTGACAAGCATCACTTTGTTCTTTAATACAAGTTTGAAGAAACATTTATTAGCTTTATTGTAAAGCTAACTCGTTGTAGTTACACTCCAGTTGTAACCATACCACTGTGGCTTAAACAGCAAACAATGTAAACCAATTTGATTAGCTAGATAACGTTTGGTAACTTTGAGTGCTAACATTTATGGAGCTGTAGTTTGTGCAAAATTAACTAGTATGTATCTTGTGGATGTTTTTGTGGATGCATATATGGTATTTATGGACGCATTTTTATGTATGTATTTTCTTTTAACTCTTTTTTATATATATATTATAATAATACAAAAATTATATACTGTATATTATAATATTTAAAAAAAGCCTCCTGTGGACAGGTGTTATAAATTAGTGTTGCTACAAACACTAAACACAGTGCCTCTAGTGCTTGTTCATAAAGTATGTTACAGTGCTAATGCTACTATGATGTCCATGTCAAATAAGCTAAACTAATAGTAACTAGCATAACTTTTTCTCCAGCCCTCTCAGAAAAAGCAAAGCCCCAGTTCACAGATCCAGCTGTGCAGGACATCCTCACCAGGATAACAGGCCTGGACCTGCAGAAAGTCTTCCGACCCATTAAACAGGAGCTGAAGCCGCCCACATATAAACTCATGACTGATGAGCAACTGGAGCAGGTGCCCATTAAAATACACCATAATAGCCCCTTTCTATCATGCACTCACACATGACAGTAACACATCTAATCATTCTTGTGTGTGTTTCCAGGCGGTGGACTTGGCCTCAGAGCAGGCTAAGAAGCTGCTGCAGATGCCCCCCGTCCTGTCGGAGAGGAAGCCCATCAGCGATGTGCTGTCTGAGGACAAGATCCTGGACGGCATGGACACAGCCAAATACGTCTTCACAGACATCACCTACAACATCCCACACAGGGTAGGCACATGGTGTTTTTTTGTGTACATGTGTGTAGCTGGGGGTTGGATGGGTTATTCATTGAAGCACGCCACAGTTAATGAGTCAGTGTAGGTTTTATAACATGAACAATAAGTCAGATTGAATGACCGACAAATGTTGCCTGAAGAAGACAGTTCAGACTGCAACAATTTATCTATTTGTTGTCAACTATTAAATTAATTGCCAACTACTTTTTTAAGAAACATATAGACCAAACAAATAGACCAAACAACTAATCGATTAATCAACAATGAAAATAATCGTTAGTTGCAGCCCTAATGTATAGAAGTGTGTTGAGTTTCAACAGTCAGTTGTTGGGTAAATTTAGGGTGCTATTACAAAATAAAACTATTTTAAATTGGAAAAGCAATTTTGGAAGAATCACCCTTGCTGCTTTGTCACACAGATTTATATGCTAACAGGTCAACAGTGTTTTTTTTTTGTTTCATGCCTAATTGAATTGATCCTTTCTACCTTTTGAAATAATAACGTTTTCAATTTAGTTTGATGAAACAATTTTTTTTACTTTGTTAATGGACTCTGGACTTTGCTGAGATACAGTATATCCCTATAAACACTGTCAATTCTTTGTTTCTCCCCCAGGAGAGGTTCGTCGTTGTACGGGAGCCCGACGGGGTCCTCAGGAAGGCGACATGGGAGGAGAGAGACCGGCTCATTCAGGTCTACTTCCCCAAGGACGGACGCAAACTCACAGCACATCTCACCTTCAAGGAGGAGAACCTCAAGGTAGGAATGTGTAATGATCATTAGAGGCTATTCTCATCCCTGCCTGCTGCCTCCTCCAGCTATAATTAGCAGATCTAAAATGACTGTTTTTCCTGTGGTGTCATAAGGAATCTTACCCTATGAAGAACTAGAGCCCAGCAGATTTGTTTTTTTTTCTCTAATGTCTATATAGTACAAGTGTCAGATTCAGTATGTATCATGATCGTGATTTTGCACTAAAGTGCTTCACAAAGACAGACATATATACATACAAGCATAGCGACGTACTGTATATGTGCATAGATGTGGAAATGAAGCAAGATTAAAATAGAAACAACCCAGGGAGTCGGATAAAGACAGAAAACCAGCCCTGAGAAGAGGTCTAATCAGGCAGAATAAGTGAAAACACCTGTGTGGGTGTCCAGTGAGGCTTTAATTCTCACATGTTCTCTCTCTATTAGATGGTGTTTTCCCAGGACCGCCACGAGGATGTGTTGGACCTGTGTCTGGTCCAATTTGAACCAGACTCCTCAGACTACATCAGGGTAAGACGACAGTGATTTTCCTGTTATTTTGACCTGATCGCCAACGGCACTGAAATCTGTAGACTGTATATAGACTGTTAAAGCATGAAATCTCCACAGTCAGCACTATATTTTCTTTGGGTCAGTTGATACCGAGTGTGAAATGTAATAAGAGTTGGGATTGTACGTTTATTAATTTGATGTGAAGAGCATTGTGCTGAGTATCTACAACGTCCATTGGATTTAGGATCACATCCATTCTTTGTGCCTTGTTTCTAGGTACATGCAGCCACCTATGAGGATGTGGAAAAGCATGGCAAATACGAGCTGCTGCGCTCCACCAGACATTTCGGAGGCATGGCGTGGTACCTGCTCAACGCTCGCAGGGCGGACGGGCTCATAGTGGACACGCTGAAGAGAGAGCTGTGAGTTTATGTGTGTGATGAATGCATGCGTGGTTAATACAGGTATGAGAGGCTGTTTTTGCAATTGCACTAGGTAGGGCTGACCCGAATGCTTAGACTGTTGCCGTGGTAATCGACCTCCAAATCAGAATTCGAATGCTTCGTTTTTTTTATTGTTTTTAATAAGTTTGTGATAAGAATAAATCCCAAAATAAGAATAATCCCACAACATTATTCATATTCAACATTTATTAGTTATTCTCAGACGGATGTCCCGGGCACTGAGACGGGGGAGATGGAGACAGACAGACAGAAGAACATGTCAGCCTGCTGCGCCGCGCCGCAAAGCTTCGAATGCCTTTGAATATTTCTCACTGAAGCTTCGAAGCACAAAAAATGGTATTTGGGACAGCCCTAGTATTAGGCAGATGTGTTGTCACATGACTTGGATTCGAGTCACAAATTTGATGATTTTAGACTCAAGAAAATAAAAAAAGACTTGCAACTTGACTTGAACTTTAACACCAGTGACCTGTGACTTCACTTGGACGTGAGCCTTTTGACTTGGAAAATACTCGATACCTTCCCCCAAACCCAACGATTAAAAAGTGTGTTATTTAACAAGGGTGTGCATGAAGACGATCCACTGCCTGGTACACAAACAAACTGAACAAAGAGCCTTTATTTGTCTGGGAAGAAGATTTACTTGTGGGGGAAAAAACTGAACTAAAAGGAACAAACTCAATTTCTATCTTTTGTTACTTGTTGAATCTCCAAAGTGTGTTTTTTTTTTTGTTGAACTCTGAATTTTGGTGAACATTATTGGGACTTGCACTGAATTCCCCAGATTGTTTGAACCAATCTGACAGCATTCAAAGGGTTAAAAAGGGCATTATAACTTGTTTAGGAAACTCGAAACTCAAAGTTTAGGACTTGGGACTTGCCTGTCTTGACTAGGGACTTGATTTTAGACTTGAGTGAAAAGACTTGAGACTTACTTGTGACTTGCAAAACAATAACTTGGTCCCACCTCTGGTACTAAGTCACACTAGCTACTGTACCTGCTGGCAAAAGAGCTGTGACCTCTGCCTTCATTGTGTATATGTGTGTGGGTTTGCAGGCTCCAGGATGCGGTGAGCCTGGTGTCTCTGTTCCACATGGTGCACCCCCACAGCGAGTCAGCACAGGAAGCTGCCAGCCAGCAGGCCACTGGCACCGACCTGCTTAAGGTGAGAACAACTCATCCTTTACTGGAAATATCTGCTGACTCGCAGCTCTATTTGACACTTCTATGTGTATATTATGGGTTGCCATTTGATCCAGAAATTGTCCAGGTCATACAGATTGTGTCCCTCAGGTATTAGGAGTAAATCAGGAGTCAGTGTAGCTCTCCAGAGGTCAAGTCAAGGCCGTCCCATCTTAAGTTTCCTGTGCGAGAGGGTTTGGGTTTGTCTCCAGCGTGGGAACGTCGGGGCCAAGCTCAGGACACATCAGGTCTTATTAGCGCTCACAGCCTCTTGGCCTTGAAGCAGCAGAGAGGGACATTGAGAGTGACAGCCATTTAATGTGAAAGGTTAGCGGAGAGGAGACCGGGGGTGTGTGTCTCTCTGCTATCACGCAAGGCCTCTCAGTTAGTCATGCTTGATAGTGGAGCTCATACTTAGCTGTGTTTTATTAGGCTGCCACTGACATAATGAATACTGTGATTGTACTCAAAGTAATTGGGGTGACTTTTCTCTCCTTTGGCTGACCTCTGACCCTTGTCCTCTGCAGATCTATGCCCAGAAAGAGTCCCAGAGGTCGGGCTACATCGAGCTGGCCCTGCAGGCGTACGAACAGATGGCTGCTAAGAGCTCTGCTGCCTGACGCGCCCTCTCCTAAATAGAAATATATAAATTTATCCACAATGAGGAATGAATGGTGCCCATAACCAGAGGAATGGACTGAAAATAGCCTCCCATGTGTAAATACAATACAGCTTTCTGTTTTTTCACTGTTTGGGTCGAAGAGTAACGTGCTTCTTAACTGAAAGACTTGAAGAATTCAGTTCTTGTAAGATACATAATGTTAGTCATTTATCTATGGAGAGAAATTGTAGCTCTTATTGTCTAAATGTGCATTTCATTTGGACCTCTGAGTCAAACCTGATGTGTTACATAACAAAATAAAGATCTTTGTACTTATGTGACGTGTTGTTTGTAAAATAACTTGGAGGCCTGGATAACATGTAAGACTTTATTGATTGACGCTTATTTAATTCACTTTTCATGTCCGGATGCACAGTACCATACTTCCTTTTTAAGAAAACACATGTAAGGCACTTATAACCGAAGCATACCGTAGATTTGACATGAGTTTATCTGATCAACTAAAAGCAGCAGTATGTGTTGATACAAACTTTGAGAAGTAAACATGCACCAAACTATTAGGATCTAATTAAGACACTGGATGTAATCTAATGGGGGATTAATCCAAATTGTGGGCTTGTTCCAACACTTCTGAATGCATACTATTTATAAAAATCATGACTCTTGTATCAGATGGAAATTCAAAAATACTGCTCTGATTAGTTAAAAATCCAGCAGGAATGATAGAGAAAATAAATGGTTCACTTCAAGAATGAAAGCAATATTCAAACTGGAAGAGTTCCTCAATGGCTTAGACAACACCCTGTTCAACAGCAGTGTCACACTGTGTGAGGGAAGAGGAAGAGGAAGAGGTACTGAGAGTAATGCCCCATTCGTTTTCATACAGTCAGATGTTACCTCATACGGCACCTAGAGATAAAATATGGATTTTCATTGTAAACCGATGAGACTTGCATAAACTGATAAGGCTGCGGTTTAATTTCTGCCTTCTTGGAGGTGTACAAGAAAGCAAATGCTTGTTAATTAAGCTTAAAGGCATTTTAGTCTGCTAACCGCTTATAATTGTCTTGGAAAACCGTTTGAGTTCTTTGGTCACTGAAAAAAAACAACAGAAAAGTTTGTCTATTCACTCAAGAAATCCTCGTCCAGGTTGACATCTGTAGTGTCGATATCGTCCAGGTCAAAATTGTCCAGATCCAGATCATCCAGGCCCTACAGATGTAAGTGGAAAACAGAAGGCGTTGCATTAAAGGAAACCAGAAGTTCAAGGCTGCATACGATTATTTATTTGATTCAACAATAACCTGGAGCCTATTTTCCCATGTTTCTGTGTCTAATTGACTAATGGGGACAACACTTTTTGAAATTGGTCCAGTATTGAGGGAGAACGCCGCAGCCGCCAGCCTCGAAAAGCGTCTTTGAGTTCTTTAAAAGCGCTATATAAGTTGAATTTATTATTATTATTATTATTATTATTATTATTGTGTGGCCCGCTCAGAGACGCCTCACTCTGAAATCTTGCGTCGCATCCACATTGTCAAAATCAGATAAATATTGACAGCCATGACATTGAAATTGTTGTAGATAATACTAAGCTACGCTTTCTGTACTCCAACACAACAAACTCTGACAACACCGGCCCTCCTATCTCCACTCACTCACGTTTCCACCGTTGTCTTCCGGCAACAAGTCACATGACACAATGACAAACAGAAAGCGAAAGGTAATTAAAACTAGGGTTAACTAGGGTAACGTTGTCAGACACTTATAATAATAACAATCTGAACCTGTCAGTGGCAAAAACCCATCACTTTTAGTGGACGTAAACTGACGGTGCCAGGTTGCCCCAAACAATTACATTACAGCTCGTTTAGCAGCTGGCGGCTGCAACGTTCAAAAAGTGTTTCCCCATCAGACACTTTGTCACAGAAACACCAGAAAATAGGTTGAAAAATACCAAAGTTATCCTTTAAAAACTGATATTTACCTCCTCATCTATCTCTGCATCGAGGTCCTGTGCAGCTCCCTCAGGACCTGTCTCCTCCTCCTCCTCCTCCACGTTCCTCTTTACTGGGGATAAAACCTCTGGCTCAGCCTTTAGAGGCACAGCAGGCTCCAGGTTCTCCTCAGGCTTTACTGGGAGTGCTGTGGTTGGTTCCTCTTGTTCTGGCTCTTGTGCTGAGACTGGCTTCAATGCTGGCATTGTATCCTGGAGTGGGTCTAGCAGTGGATCGAAGGCAAAATCTGCAAAAGTTGGGATTTGAGCAGGTACATGCTGCACCGCACTGGCTGTGTTTTCAAAGGAGATGAGCTCCTCCACCGCTACGGGTAACTCTGCTGTTTCTGAAACCAGTTCCTCAGTAACATGAGTCTCCTCTGCTGCTGTATCTACGATGGTTGGTGCTTCCCAGGAGATGATATCGGTTTCCAGTTCTTCATAAACAGGTACAGATTCCATTACATCGGTATCAACTATCAGATCAGTGCTAACTAGGACGTCCTCTGTTGCTATGGTTTCTGTTGCCACTGTCTCACTCAGTGTTTCTCCCGTTGCCGTGATGGTTTCTGATGTTGTTGTCGTGATGGTTTCTGATGTCTCGATTAGATATGTTTCAGATATACAGGCAGCCGGCGCAGCATCAGCTGCTTCCTGAACATCTGTCTCAACTGATGATCTGACATTTTCCAAGAGACTGAACTGTACCATCTCTGGCTCTGCGGGGGCAACCTCTGTGGTGGACTCCACGATGTCTTCCTCTACAGAGACTGAAGCCTCCTCTGGTTTAGTGATGGTGTCCTCCTCAGAAGACACAGATTCTGCTCGCTGTGGCTCTTCTGTTACGGTGACATGCAGCGGGGATGCTGCTGGTGGGATGGATTCTTCTTCTTCTGTTGCTGAAACAGGATCAATAACTTCCTGTTTTAGTAGAACAGGTTCCTCCACGACTGCTGTTTCTGGAGGTGAAGCCTCTGTCACTGCTGCTGCTGCTACCATGACGCTTTCACTGATGCTCTTCACCTCTCCCTGTATATAGAACAAGCACAATTACAATTCTGTTTTAAAAGATAGGTTGACTTTTTTAAGTAAAAGTGTAAAAAAAATGTAAAAATGCTCCATTGCATCACGCTAAAAATATTTTTTTAACGTGAAGTAATGGACCAATTTTTTGTTTGGTCACAGGTTCCGTTAAATGAACGACATCTTGGTATGAAAATGATAGGGGTGGGGGAAACAAAATCAATACAGCATAGTATCGCGATATTTCGCGTGGCAATATTGTATCGACACATTCAAGTAGCGATCTTTAATTATATAAACTATTAACCTCTTAACAATCCGACGCTCCGCCAGTCGCTATTCTGTCTTTCAGAGGTTGTAGCGGGCTCAGTCTTAAAGCTAGAGTGAAGATACTGTTATAATATGAAACTACAAAACCTAAGGAATCGATTGGTACCAACCACGTCATGTTAGCTTACGGGAAGAACGCTAAATAACGCTCCAAAGTTGCGCTAAATTTTGGTGAGGAAAAACTGGATCCCTTGACCTCTGACCTCAAGATATGTGAATGGAAACTCTGAGATGAACAGAGTGAAAACTGTATCTTATTAGATAACAGATGTTGACAAACTGCATAATCTGCAGTTGAAAAAGGTAATAAATCGCAATACGTCTTATTGCAATCATGGGGCCTCTAGTGATTCCCACCACTAACTAGTGATGTAGAGGAGCAGGTTCTGGTCCTCACCTCTGGCCCAGTGATCTCTCCTTTGGACGCAAAACCTGCAGATTCCTCCAGAACATGACGGTCCTCATTTGGCTGAAGAAGAGAGAGAGAAACAGGCAAAATGTAACCTCAAACATGATGCTAAAAGTATGAACAGTTAATTCAGATGATTCAATAATGATAAAACAGCAAAACATTTTCAAAAACAACTGACTAAAAACATTTTGTGCATCATTTAGGATAAAATAACTCCTCAATCTATTAAAGTTTTCAACTATATTTGCTCTGACGTCCACTGACCATGATGAGTGGGTATTCTGCAGCAGGCCTGACCACGACATGAGTCTCCTTCAGGTACTCTTCAGCCAGCAGGGCTTGCTGGAGGCCAGGGAACAGGTTGCTGTACTGGGAGGGGTCAGCCAGAGCATCTGCTGCCTTCTTGTTCACCTTGGACAGACTCTCCTTCCACAGCTTCACCACCCTGGAGGAAAGGAAGCGTATACAGCTCATAATGTAAATATACACATAGATATAGATATTCCCATTATCAAAAACTTTCAGGAGTTGCATCCACAGATTTTGATTTGGACTTTGTAAATTTGTTGTCCTCTGGGAAACAAAAACAGGTATTATTTATAATAAATTACAGGCAAACTAGTATATGCAAAGGTCATGTATGGATAGAAGATTAATGAATGCACACAGACACAGCCAGTACGCTCAGGCATACGCTGTGCACTCGATAGAAACAACTTTACCTTGACACATGGCTGGGCAGATATGTTCTTGCCAGAAATGCAGCCTCTGGCAACCGATTTGTTTCGATGAGAAGCTCCAGACATCTGTCCAACCTGGGCAAATACAGAAAAGAGGGGATGTGCAAAAATAAAATAAACTAATTTGGAAAAAGTTGATTGAAATCTGGATTCAAACATAGTTCCTCTACTCACCTTCCCTGCAGGAAGTAGGTGAGGAAGGCCACGTTGGTCTTCCCATCCTTCTCCGCCCCCTCGGCCAGTTTGCCCACCATGTTGGCGTTGCCCGAGGCCGTGGCCAACAGCAATAATCCCCCGTAATCCTGAGCCTGGTGCAGACACTCCTGAGCCAAGCTGAACTGGCACTTTGTAGTTGCGAGCTCTGCCAGCTGCTTCCATTTCTGCTCTGACTGGAGCACCCACATGCCAAAGAGACAGGATTATCACAGGAGGACAAGCATGAACAACAATACACTGTGAGGCAGCTACTCAGTACGGGAGGCCAGCGGTGTGACTCACCCTGAAAGACTTCTATAGTAAAAATGACTGATTCTATTATCAATATAGAACTAAAGAGAACAAAAGCTGGATAACTGAAGTTCGGTTTCTTCTGATTGTTTTTCCTTTTAGTGTGTTAGTGTGGTAAAATGCATGCATGGTTGTATGTAAGTGTATAGTTGTATTTGTAAATGTGTATGTATGTGTATGTATGGGTGCAAGTGTGTATGAATAAATGTATAGTTTTTATTCTTTATGATGTACAATCATGTATAGATTTCTATTTTTTATCAATGTAAATTCTGCTTTTATTCAGTTAACTGTGAGCATGAATGCAAATAAACTCAAACTCATCCTGCATATTACACAGCTACCAGCTTCAATTATTTTATTATTATATAAACTAATGTAAAGATCCTCCAAAAGACTGTGTGCAGTTTGATAGACAGCAGATGTCACACATACTGTATAATTTCTTGTTGCTAAAACAGTATCCTATGACGATTAGTATGTAGTACTGTATAGAGTTGGGATGTAATATGGCTTTTGTATTTGTGTGTATGTGTGCTGTGCTCTGACCTCTGCCTCCGAGGCCAGTTGATGGGCTATCTTGAGCTCTCCCAGCTGCAGGGCCAGTTCAAACTTGTGTTCTGGGTCAGTGGAAACAGCCAGGGCCTGCTGTCTGAAGCCCTACACAACACAAGGAAACACAAGAAACAGGTTTATTCCATATATTCTGCTCTGTCTATCAGTGACAAACAAAGTGGTGAAAGAGACTGCGTGAGAAGCAAATCCAATCTCACGATAAATATATTTGAAAAGAAACACAAGAATTGTGCCCAGAGGTTTGACACCATCTGGCTGCCTGATGTTCATGTAAATTATGCATTCCTCAGCTAAATCCTCAATTTATAAGCAGAAAGAAAAAGCACAGAGCTGCACAAACGTACCTGTTTCTCCAAAAAGTTGGCCACCCTGGTCCTCTGCTCCTTGGGGATTGTGGGTAGGACCTTGTCCGCCGTGCTGAAGTCCCTCCTCATGACGGCGGTCTGGTACTCCAGCACCGACAGCAGCAGCGAGTAGCTGATGACGTTCAGCTCCTTGTCTCCGAGGTAGAGACGGTCGTCCTTGGGGATGTAGCCCAGCAGGTACATGGTCCTGCACAGGAGAAAGACCGGTTTTAAGGCACTTCTTTGAGATTCTATATTGTTTTATTATATATAAAAATATTTAATATTTACTGGATAGAAAGAGACATGAGACATAAGTGGATTCAAAGCAGTACAGTAGATTTTTCCAACATGCCAAGGGGGCATGGCTGTAACACTGATGATGGATCGTGTCTAGAAGGTAACCCTCAAATTTGAAAACTAGCAATAACCTGCAAAATCTCTTGCGAGACTCGCTGCCTGATGACGTATCCTAACCTTAACCATTCAAGGTCAATGCTTAATGCTTTGTACATTTACATGTATATACATGCATTGTACCTGTCCAGGTGAGCAATGGTGATGATCTCTCCTCCGACATAGTAGTTCAGTCTGTTAAGAGAGCTGGTGTAGATGAAGCAGTCTCCCACCCAAACCCCCGTCTTCACCACCCCTGGGACCTCCCCCAGCACCTGGTCAGCAGGAAGACACAAGAAAGACACAAATAATCATTGCAAAAGATTTTTAGAATTTAAGAGGAAGTCATATTACGTATTTTAACTTATTTCTGTCTGTCCTTGTCTGAATGTGTTGCATTTTCTTTCTTTTGTAAAGCACTTTGAGCTACATCTCTTGTATGAAAAGTGCTCTATAAATAAAGTTGTTATTATCATTATTATTATTATCATTATTATATGTTACTGTAAATTACATCATGTGTATCTGGAGATTACGTTCCTGCACATTCGTTCAGGAAATACACTACTACTACTACTACTACATGTCTCTAACCTCGAAGGCGCCCTCTATCCCGTCCTCCGTTATCTCCTCCTTGGACTCCTGGGCCGCCGCCACTCTCTCTTGTAGGTAGCGCAGCACAAAGAACGACTCATCTGTACCGATACACACCAGCTCCCCAGAGTCAGACCAGAAGATCTAAAGACAGGAATACAGACAGATATTATAAGAGGGTAACAGACAGAATAATGGAGATGTAAGAGCAGTAACAGTATGACTCACATGTTTAGGCTGGATCTCGATGCGGCGGATCAGTTCAGCAGTCTCCCAGTCGTAGAAGGCCAGGCCGCTGTTTGACCTCACGCCCAGTAAGAAGCCACCAAAGATACCTGTGGGACAGCAGGATACCACACATTAGATACATATTGTATCTACACGCACACACAAAAACCTGACGAAGTAGGAAATGAAACTCACCTTCAGCCCCAAAGTCGGGTTTAAAAGCCTTCTTCTCTTTGAAGTTCTTAAATAGTTTGACCATACTGCTTCCCTCCCGTATGGCATACCTGCGTAAATAATGTACACACTTTATTATAATGAACCCGTGAAGTTAATTACTCTTATTGCATATATTTTACAGTTATAACTAGTTGAAGGAATAGTTTGGGAAATATACTCAGATGAGTAGATCAATGCCACGCTCATGTTTACTATTAAGATATATTATAGATACTTTCTCTGCATTGTTGTTTATAATTTTGACTTTATTCATAATTTAGAATTTCCCTTTACAGTTACTGTTTTATTCGTTATTGACAATCAATAAAAAAGACCTTTGAAAGAAAGAAAAATATCTTGCTAAGCTAAGCTAAGCTTGCTCTGGTACCTCTATTTAAGTCTCGGCAAGAAAGCGAACAAGTGTATTTCCCCTAATGTCTAACTATTCCTTTAAGAACTCACTGTGAGGAGTCGTGAGCCCAGACGAACTCCTGAGCGGAGCCGAAGCTCTTGTTCCTCAGGGCCATGGCGGTGTAGATGATATACTCCCCATCTCCACACACCACTACAAATCTGCAAATACACAAAACACAAACATAAAAATGTCGATCAGTGTTTCCCAAAGCCCAAGATGACGTCCTCAAATGTCTTGTTTTGTCAGTTTACTGTCATAGAGGAGTAAATATATAAACCTCTTATCACTCACCTCCCATTTGGGCTGTGCTGGATGGTCTGGGGGAAGATCTCACAGCTGCCCATGTCTTTGACCCCCAGCGGCAGCCTCTCTCCATCCCTGATCTCAGTGTCTCCCATGGCCTTCAGGTTGGCCTGCTGCACCTCGGAGTGGCGAGCCCACATGACCTTCCCACTGGAGTCCATGGACATGGCCGGCTCCTCCCGACCCAGCTGAGACACAGAGGAGGAGGAGGAGGAGGAGGAGGAGGAGGGGCACCATTTTAATATTACAGGTCAGCAAATCTTCCTTCAGCTTACACAATGCAATCTGCTAGATAATATCCTCCAACTGAGGGTGTATTATATGACTGCCCAAAGCTGCTGTTGAGGATAGAGAGGTCATGTCATCTATTTCCTCTGGGAAATTGTTGGTTTTAATAACCTGAGAGGTTGCTTACAGTTTAAAAAACAAGAGCATGACCCTTGACCTTTATATTCTTTAAAACTGGTCATTTGTCATCAGTAATCTACCTGAGGAATTAGGGAAAACAGTATAGTGCTTAAAATGAAATATTGACAGCTTCTGGGAGATAGTGCTATATTATATAAAACAACAGCACAGTATACCTTGATGATGATGCTGCCTTCATCGTAGCCCAAAGCCACACTGTTGGAGCCCGGCTGGCCACATATACACCACACCCTCTCCATGCCGTAGTTGAGTGTGTTTTCTAGCCGGTAGGTGTTGGAGTGCCACACTCGAACGGTGCCTGAGGAAACAACAGAGAGGTCACATTGAACCAAGATGCTGCGGTGATTTGGGGCTACAGATCAGCTTTAAAAATGTGTCATTGAAATACACAACGTACCGTCCTCAGAGCCGGTGAGGATGATCGGCAGCTCCGGATGGAAACTAACGCAGGTCACGTTCTGGGCGTGACCCTCCAGGGTCTGAACACATGTTTTGTTCTGGTAGATAGAAACACACAGCACATAATGTCACTGACAATACTGTACTATGATTTTTATATCTATCCTGCTCATGTTAATATATAACATTCAATATTCACATTTAGAATAATATGCACATGCCATCTGCTATACTGGAGTGTATGCATGTTGATTTCACATATCAAATGCATCGCTTGACAACTTTTTTTTTTAGAAACTGGACATTTAGTTTTCAGAATACAAAAGGATGAACCCTAGACAAATATTTTGTTTTTGAAAACTGATACATAGCATTGTAGAAATGCATTCCTGTGGGGAAGAGATTACAATGTGGGCTGACAAGAAAGATATTTGTTGAAACTGGACGGTTTGTATGTCTCAAAGAAGAAAATTGTATTTGTTCAATATGCTGTCTGAATGATATAGACTGTTTCATTGCATTCTGTTGCTAGGGCAACAGCTTTGGTCCAAGTCTACTTCCTGTCAACTACTGCATTAACAAACATTGCAAAAGGAAATAAAAGGTGAATCATTTATAATGTTTATGTTGTCAAGTTTGAAAAGGTCTATAATGCGGAACCTGATAATCCCATATCTTGACCATGCGGTCGTCGGCCCCTGATATGAGGTAGGGCTTGTCTCCTCCGCTGTAGTAGTCGATGCAGTTCACCCCCTTCTCGTGGCCCTCCAGGGTGAAGTTGGGAGTCCTGGAGCCGAGCTGCCACACCTGCAGCAGGCAGGGGAGAAACATGCAGTGAGCAACCGATGACAGTTTACGAGTAATAGAATGATTTAAGGATATTTTGTGGCTCATTGTAAGTATCAATAGTGTGGGTAAATGAGGCTTTGATTGAGATGATTTAAAGCCTCTATCTCTCAGAAGCGGTGTTGTTAGATGTGGTGCTTCTCAAAACTGAAACTACATTTCCCATAAACCCTGTTACATCTGACTGTGACTGTCACTATTACTTTCATTTAAACTGGAAGAACAGCACACACCTTCTTCTGTTTGTGCCCTGAAGCAATCTTCTTTTGTGTACTCTTACAAGCATTTGCATGTACGTGTGTGTGTGTGTGTGTGTGAATATACCTTAATAGTTCTGTCCAGAGAGGCGCTGGCAAACTGGTTGTTGTCTTTGGGGTTGATGACGATCTGCATGACGTAGTGAGTGTGTCCCTCGAACACTTGACCACACGACCACTTTCTGTCCCAGTCCCACAGCTTGATCAACATGTCATCTGAAAACATACACACATAAAACAAAGTTATAGAACCCCATATGTACAAAGACAGGCACAAAATGTTATTTTGTTGTATGTAGTTGTTTCCTACCACTGCTGGTGAGGATGTAGGGCTGTGTCGGGTGGACAACGATGCAGCGGATGTAGTCAGAGTGAGCCTCAAACATGTGAACTCGCTCCAGAGTGTTGTAGTTGAACACACGGATCTGCATGTCATCCTGGGGAAAGACAGAGAGATTGACAAGTGCAAAAAAACACTGCTTAATGCACTGTAGAACACCAATGGGTAGAAAACCATTAGGTCACCAATCCAGCCCAATAAGACAATCGGTTACTTTGATACAACAAGCTCAGATTTGACCTTAAAACTGTCACAAGTGTATTGTTAGTTGTACAAAATGATGTGCATGACATTCAAAACGGCAAAGAATATCATTAACAATCAGTAACAAACAGGGACATATATGTTTAAAAAGAGCTAGAGTAGAAACCATAACATATTTCAGTATTTATTACAGTATCTTGGGTTTGATTGGTGGCCCAATAGCTTTCTACCCAGGGGTGCAGGGTAAAGTTAAACCAGTATTGTGTCTGTGCTTGTGTTGTAGTACTTGAGATCGGTCTTGGTCTCAAGACCACTTTTTCAAGGTCTCGGTCTTTCCCATACATAAAATTCTCATCGGCAACGCCTTTTGATTTGCTATTTTATAAAGACACTTCTCGTGGTACACACTCGACTCCTCAAAGTCTTGGTCTCGATACACTCTGGTCTTGGTCATGACTTGGTCCAGGTTTAGGTGGTCTCGACTACAACACTAGTCTGTGCTATATTGACCCAAATTAGGTCAACCTTGACCCAGTGATTTGTTTTTGCGTTTACCGATATAGAAATGCAACAATCTCACAAGTTCATTTAAACTTTATTTCTTATCAGTTAACAAACTGAAAAGAAAGGCAACCTTTAAAACGCACATTTGAGTCCTGATACTTACAGCTCCAGCGATGACCCAGTGCTTCCTGGCTACAAACCTGGCCACTCTGACAGGCAGGTCACACAGCTCAAAGGTTTTCACCATCATCTACACACACAGGAGTCACACCACATCAACATTATATACTTTCTTTCCATCGGATAATCTAAAGCTTGGATGGAGAGATATGAAGTGTTTGTGTGTGTGAAGGAGAGACTCAATAAGTGATTAGTGATCAGAGAAGTGATTGAGTGATTAGAGGAATGACGGTGACCTGTGTCTCGTGGTTCCAGACCACCACAGTGCCGCTGTAGAGGCTCGCCACCATCCAGGGCTCGGTGGGGTGCAGATCTGCACTCTTCACCCGGTCTGACCGAGCGGTCAGCTTCCGCTTGATGTCCAACCGCAGAGGCTATAATATCAAATAAGACAAAAAATGGTGATTAAACTAAAAAAATATGAATCTGCATCAGTTAAACCCATTTGTGACTGCAACTTTTGGTGGAAGTGTTCTCTGGCTTTGACTAAGCAGAAATGTGAATCATTTTTCTTTGTCTGAAAAGTGAGTTTTTCTTATCATACTATATACTGTATAGTCTTAGGACACACTTGACTACTGTTTTTGCAATAGACTCCATTATAATTTTGGAAAAAACAGTAGTCCCATGTGCCCAAATACTAGACATAGTATGATAAGAAAATGTCTGTATCTCATTAACTACAAGGAGCACAATCTATGAACTCATAACATGTTGAATATCAAAGATATGCACACATATGTAGTGTAAAAACTCATATGGAAAACATTTAATAAACACAATGTTAGCCTGACTTTGACTATTAATAAAAGTGTGATTTTTTCATGTGATCTAAACATTTCAAAGTGGTACCATTAGATACTTTCCCAAAGTATGTCTGTACCAAATTTCAAGACTTTTTTTTTACCAATCAGAACAAATGTTGTGGCATTTTTCCTTATCATACTAAATATAGTCTTTGGGCACAAATGGGCTTATCAGGTAACTGTAAAAACACTCAATCAACAGCCTGTATTTTCACTTTTATAGTCTACATGGTTTTGCATTGTAGACACTTTTAATTCAGGGACTTAGTGGACACATTTTTGACTAAAATGTTTATTCTATTTCAGGTTTTGCAGCCAGTAATGGAGGGGGTGTGTCTGTTGATACTTCCCACGAATTCCACATTTTCTCTGCATGCCTGCTCCAGAATCACTGAGTCCTTTCAAGTCTAATCATGCCAATGAGTTACAGTAGTAGCCTTTTCATTTGTCCACTTTTAATGACAAACATCCCATAAAAAAACCTAAAAACTTTGTCATACAACAAAAGACATGTAAAATGTTTTTCTGTGCTGCTGAAAACTTTGTTGATGATGAAATAATTGCAGTTTCTGGGTTGTTTCTGAACGTAGTTTCCTTCATCTACTGTGTATTTGAATGGAGTTTTATGGATAGTGATTACAAACACGGTGCCGCGTGTCACTGACATTAGAGCTACCAAACATCAACCAACAACTAAACAAAGTTATAATAAAGTATTTAGTTTGTGTTTTTCCTCCTACCATGGTTCCACGTCAGAGAGTCTCTGCGGTGCTTATCCTGTAAAATGACCGGCTCTCCTGCTGCCCTCGTCGGGCTTCAACGGTGGAAGTTCACTGGACAAAGTTTGGTGACCAAGAGAAGAAGAATATAAACAGAACGACTTCCGGTAGTCAGTTTCACAATAAACCTCGAAGCAGTTAAGGGCTATCTGACAAAATGCAGTAGACGACATAAAACTACACGTAAACTATAAATAAATAAATAAATGAATAAATAAATGAATAAATAAATAAATAAATTAATAAATTAATTAATAAATGAATAAATAAATGAATGAATTAATAAATAAATGAATAAATCAATGAATAAATAAGTAAGTAAGTAGGTAAGTAAATGAGTGAGTGAGTGAGTGAGTGAGTGAGTAAGTAAGTAAGTAAATAAATAAATAAATAAATGAATAAATAATTGATAAATTAATAAATAAATAAGTAAGTAATTAAGTAAGTAAGTAAATAAATAAATAAATAAATGAATAAATAAATGATAAATGAATAAATAAATAAGTAAGTAAGTAAATAAATAAATAAATAAATGAATAAATAAATGAATAAATGAATAAACAATTAAATAAGTAAGTAAGTAAGTAAGTAAGTAAGTAAGTAAATAAATGTGAGTGGGTGAGTGAGTGAGTGAGTGAGTAAGTAAGTAAGTAAGTAAATAAAAAATAAATAAATAAAATAAAAAAATAAATAAATAAATAAAACTATATATAAAAGGCAAACCAAACATTTTTTAAACATATTGTTCTTGCATTAACTCATGCATGACATACTATTAATTCTTGTACATTCCTGATAGTTCATGAAGTACTACATGATGCCTTTTCCCTTTTCGGGAGCTGCCTGCTCCCAGGGGGTCAGTGCTCTCTTCAGGGTCAACCTGACGCGGGTTTAACCGCCGATTTACCTGCAATTGATGAAGCACCTTCATAGACAAACTTCAAGGTATTTCCCTCAGAAAATCAAGGTGCTTCTCACCAAAGTGGTATGGATAGCTTGTTTGGAATACGGTGTAAACAACGATTCAGTAAAATGAGCAGACATTTCCTCAGCGGAGCTAACGGTCCATCATCACCATCCAAAATGCTGCAATATACATGCATTGTAAGTAGTGCTCTTCCAAAATTGTCATTTGTTGGTGACCACTAACTAATAGGCCTAAGTATTGACGCTATATTTTAATATTTAAACATTTCAAAAACGTTTTCTTGTGCAATGTGCAATGCAATGTGCAATATTACTTATTTTTCTGTTTGTTAGCTTACTTTACCTTTTTTTATTTTACTTATCTCATCTTATTTACTCATTTTACTAAATGTATCTTACTTAATTGTTATTCTATTAGGCACTGGTGCTAGAAATAGTACTTTTTATTTTATACACTTGTATTTTATACACTTGAACTTGTTGTAATTTTGTTGTATTTTTGAGCAAATCTCTGGCACAAGAAGTTCTATCTTATCTTATCTTCTCTTTTCTTTTAATTGTTGTAAATGTAAGGCTTTTATTTTGAAGATAAATCGCCCTGTTTCCGGTTAAACTCTCTCTGTGGTTGTGTGACTTGACGCATCTTGTTTTGGCGACGTGGATCCTCCAGCGCTTCCTGTGGGAGGAGCTCGAGATCCGGCAGAGAAGCAGGACATGTTGTACCTGTATGCTCAGTCTACACTGCAAAAAACTACAACACACACAGGCTGCACTCAAAGCAACACACCAAGTTCACTTTTTAGTCCCCTAAAATTGACCATAGATGAGCATAGATTTAAAATGCCCTTTTGGTGTTTTTGTTTTAATGCAAATCTTTCAGAGAATTTCAGGCTGAATAAGAATCTTCAACTAGTTTCATTTTGGCATTTTTTGCAGTGCATCTTCAGAGCAGAGACTCTCTTGTACAAATATTACAGACATAATTTTCATAATAAGAGAAAACTTTCAGTAGAAAGGTCAGTTTCAAAATTTAAATAAATATATAAAATATGTGCCTAGTCTTTTTTGTTGTTCTTAAATAAATAAATAAATAAATAAATAAATAAATAAATAAGTAAGTAAGTAAGTAAGTAAGTTATTTAAAAAAACAACAACCAAGAGTTGAGGAAGAAGACACGCCACTGCCTCCATCAACTGAGTCCACCCAGCCGGTTCTTCAGATTAGGTTCAGGTTCAGGTTCAGGTGACTTTATTTGTACCCGTAGGTAGATTTGTTTTGCAGCAAAGATTAATTAGCCAACAAGAAAGTAAGTAAGTAAGTAAGTAAGTAAGTAAATAAGTAAGTAAGTAAGTAAATATATGTTGTTCTTAAGGTTTTTTGTTCTTAAAGTGGAAAAGTATAATACTACCACTAATTATAATAATACATTTGATTTGAAAACTGCTTTTTTAAACTCAAAGGTGCCAGAAGACAAGATTGAAAAACAAAAACATTAGTTAGACATAAAGGCACATAACTAATTAATTAATTAATTGCAGGTAAAGACAGTGATAGAAATCATCATAGAAATGAAGTGAAAATGTAATAAAAATGGATCATTACTGGCAAGATTACTATGGGGAGAAAGAACTGAGGGAGGTTGTGAGGTGTGTGTGTGTGTGTTATGTGTATATATATATATATATATATAAAACTTTTAGTACAAAGGTCATTTTCAAAATTTAAATAAATACATAAAATATGTTTAATAAGTTTTTTGTTCTTAAAGTGGAAAAGTATAATACTACTACTAATTATAATAATACATTTCATTTGAAAACCGCTTTTCTAAACTCAGAGTGTCAGAAGACAAGATGGAAAAATAAAAACATTAGTTAGACATGAAAGCACATAACATTGCAGGTAGAGACAGTGATAGAAATGAAGAGAAAGTGTAAATGGATCATTACTTAATTACTGAATAATGGGAATAATAACTGAGGGAGGCTGGACATTAATATAGAAAAACAACTACTTGCTCCATGATTGATATATCTATGTATAAATATATATGTATAAATATTAGGGCTGTCAAAGTTAACGCGATAATAACGCGTTAGCGCAAATTTGTTTTAACGCCACTAATTTCTTTAACGCATTAACGTAACTTGTAATTTTTCAGGTTCTAGTGGGCTCATTTTTAAAGCTAGAGTGAAGATAGTACGGGCACGGCCATTTTCAAAGGCGTCCCTTGACCTCTGACCTCAAGATATGTGAATGAAAATGGGTTCTATGGGTACCCACGAGTCTCCCCTTTACAGACATGCCCACTTTATGATAATCACATGCAGTTTGGGGCAAGTCATAGTCAAGTCAGCACACTGACACACTGACAGCTGTTGTTGCCTGTTGGGCTGCAGTTTGCCATGTTATGATTTGAGCATATTTTTTATGCTAAATGCAGTACCTGTGAGGGTTTCTGGACAATATTTGTCATT